>JAPYMA010000098.1:0-141129 GCA_035041965.1 Anisakis pegreffii | reverse complement strand
ACCGTCTCCTCAGCTTTGCCCGGAAACATATCATCTTTTATACACCGATCGATCGAGCAGAATCTCTTCTTTGTAATAATGAAATGCTGGCTTGAAAATCTCCACTTTGCAAGGAGATATATCAATTAATGTGATGCTATTAGGGTAAAGAGATTCAAGCCTACCGTACCCTCACCTTTGACCAGTAACATATCAATTTCTTCACACCAATCGATCGAGCAGAATCTCTGAATAAAGAAAATCATATATTTTGTCGAGCGATTTTGCTTTGGTCAGGAGATCTAGCTATTTTCTGAAAGCTATCTCAGCTACTGCTGAGTCGCTCATTCACATTCCCGTATGATCACTATAGATCAATTGAGAGCCTATACATAACTATAGGAATTTGAGTTTGATGTATTCAAGTTCACCGTCTCCTCAGCTTTGCCCGGAAACATGTCATCTTTTATACACCGATCGATCGAGCAGAATCTCTTCTTTGTAATAATGAAATGCTGGCTTGAAAATCTCCACTTTGCAAGGAGATATATCAATTAATGTGATGCTATTAGGGTAAAGAGATTCAAGCCTACCGTACCCTCACCTTTGACCAGTAACATATCAATTTCTTCACACCAATCGATCGAGCAGAATCTCTGAATAAAGAAAATCATATATTTTGTCGAGCGATTTTGCTTTGGTCAGGAGATCTAGCTATTTTCTGAAAGCTATCTCAGCTACTGCTGAGTCGCTCATTCACATTCCCGTATGATCACTATAGATCAATTCAGAGCCTATACATAACTATAGGAATTTCAGTTTGATGTATTCAAGTTCACCGTCTCCTCAGCTTTGCCCGGAAACATGTCATCTTTTATACACCGATCGATCGAGCAGAATCTCTTCTTTGTAATAATGAAATGCTGGCTTGAAAATCTCCACTTTGCAAGGAGATATATCAATTAATGTGATGCTATTAGGGTAAAGAGATTCAAGCCTACCGTACCCTCACCTTTGACCAGTAACATATCAATTTCTTCACACCAATCGATCGAGCAGAATCTCTGAATAAAGAAAATCATATATTTTGTCGAGCGATTTTGCTTTGGTCAGGAGATCTAGCTATTTTCTGAAAGCTATCTCAGCTACTGCTGAGTCGCTCATTCACATTCCCGTATGATCACTATAGATCAATTCAGAGCCTATACATAACTATAGGAATTTCAGTTTGATGTATTCAAGTTCACCGTCTCCTCAGCTTTGCCCGGAAACATGTCATCTTTTATACACCGATCGATCGAGCAGAATCTCTTCTTTGTAATAATGAAATGCTGGCTTGAAAATCTCCACTTTGCAAGGAGATATATCAATTAATGTGATGCTATTAGGGTAAAGAGATTCAAGCCTACCGTACCCTCACCTTTGACCAGTAACATATCAATTTCTTCACACCAATCGATCGAGCAGAATCTCTGAATAAAGAAAATCATATATTTTGTCGAGCGATTTTGCTTTGGTCAGGAGATCTAGCTATTTTCTGAAAGCTATCTCAGCTACTGCTGAGTCGCTCATTCACATTCCCGTATGATCACTATAGATCAATTCAGAGCCTATACATAACTATAGGAATTTCAGTTTGATGTATTCAAGTTCACCGTCTCCTCAGCTTTGCCCGGAAACATGTCATCTTTTATACACCGATCGATCGAGCAGAATCTCTTCTTTGTAATAATGAAATGCTGGCTTGAAAATCTCCACTTTGCAAGGAGATATATCAATTAATGTGATGCTATTAGGGTAAAGAGATTCAAGCCTACCGTGCCCTCACCTTTGACCAGTAACATATCAATTTCTTCACACCAATCGATCGAGCAGAATCCCTGGATAAAGAAAATCATATATTTTGTCGAGCGATTTTGCTTTGCTCAGGAGATGTAGCTATTTTCTTAAAGCTATCTCAGCTACTGCTGAGTCGCTCATTCACATTCCCGTATGATCACTATAGATCAATTGAGAGCCTATACATAACTATAGGAATTTGAGTTTGATGTATTCAAGTTCACCGTCTCCTCAGCTTTGCCCGGAAACATGTCATCTTTTATACACCGATCGATCGGGCAGAATCTCTTCTTTGTAATAATGAAATGCTGGCTTGAAAATCTCCACTTTGCAAGGAGATATATCAATTAGTGTGATGCTATAAGAGTAAAGAGATTCAAGCCTACCGTACCCTCACCTTTGACCAGTAACATATCAATTTCTTCACACCCATCGATCGAGCAGAATCTTTGAATAAAGAAAAGCATATATGTTGTCGAGCGATTTTGCTTTGGTCAGGAGATCTATCTATTTTTTTAAAGCTCTCTCAGCTTGTGCTGAGTCGCTCATTCACATTCCCGTATGATCACTATAGATCAATTGAGAGCCTATACGTAACTATAGGAATTTGAGCTTGATGTATTCAAGTTCACCGTCTCCTCAGCTTTGCCCGGAAACTATCATCTTTTATACACCGATCGATCGATCGGAATCTCTTCTTTCTAATAATGAAATGCCGGCTTGAAAATCTCCACGTTGTCAGGAGATATATCAATTTTTGTGATGCTATTAGGGTAAAGAGATTCAAGCCTACCGTACCCTCAGCTTTGACCAGTAACATATCAATTTCTTCACACCAATCGATCGAGCAGAATCTCTGAAAAAAGAAAATCATATATTTTGTCGCGCGATTTTGCTTTGGTCAGGAGATCTAGCTATTTTCTGAAAGCTATCTCAGCTAGTGCCGAGTCGGTCATCCACATTCCCGTATGATCACTATAGATCAATTGAGAGCCTATGCATAACTATAGGAATTTGAGTTTGATGTATTCAAGCTCACCGTCTCCTCAGCTTTGCCCGGAAACATATCATCTTTTATACACCGTTCGATCGAGCAGAATCTCTTCTTTCTAATAATGAAATGCTGGCTTGAAAATCTCCACTTTGCGAGGAGATATATCAATTTTTGTGATGCTATTAGGGTAAAGAGATTCAAGCCTACCGTACCCTCAGCTTTGACCAGTAACATATCAATTTCTTCACACCAATCGATCGAGCAGAATCTCTGAATAAAGAAAATCATATATTTTGTCGAGCGATTTTGCATTGGTGAGGAGATGTAGCTATTTTTTTAAAGCTATCTCAGCTAGTGCTGAGTCGGTCATCCACATTCCCGTATGATCACTATAGATCAATTGAGAGCCTATGCATAACTATAGGAATTTGAGTTTGATGTATTCAAGCTCACCGTCTCCTCAGCTTTGCCCGGAAACATATCATCATTTATACAACGTTCGATCGATCGGAATCTCTTCTTTCTAATAATGAAATGCCGGCTTGAAAATCTCCACGTTGTCAGGAGATATATCAATTTTTGTGATGCTATTAGGGTAAAGAGATTCAAGCCTACCGTACCCTCAGCTTTGACCAGTAACATATCAATTTCTTCACACCAATCGATCGAGCAGAATCTCTGGATAATGAAAATCATATATTTTGTCGAGCGATTTTGCTTTGGTCAGGAGATCTAGCTATTTTCTGAAAGCTATCTCAGCTAGTGCTGAGTCGCTCATTCACATTCCCGTATGATCACTATAGATCAATTGAGAGCCTATACATAACTATAGGAATTTGAGCTTGATGTATTCAAGTTCACCGTCTCCTCAGCTTTGCCCGGAAACTATCATCTTTTATACACTGATCGATCGAGCAGAATCACTTCTTTCTAATAATGAAATGCTGGCTTGAAAATCTCCACTTTGCGAGGAGATATATCAATTTTTGTGATGCTATTAGGGTAAAGAGATTCAAGCCTACCGTACCCTCAGCTTTGACCAGTAACATATCAATTTCTTCACACCAATCGATCGAGCAGAATCTCTGAATAAAGAAAATCATATATTTTGTCGAGCGATTTTGCTTTGGTCAGGAGATCTAGCTATTTTCTGAAAGCTATCTCAGCTAGTGCTGAGTCGCTCATTCACATTCCCGTATGATCACTATAGATCAATTGAGAGCCTATACATAACTATAGGAATTTGAGTTTGATGTATTCAAGTTCACCGTCTCCTCAGCTTTGCCCGGAAACATATCATCTTTTATACACCGATCGATCGAGCAGAATCTCTTCTTTGTAATAATGAAATGCTGGCTTGAAAATCTCCACTTTGCAAGGAGATATATCAATTAATGTGATGCTATTAGGGTAAAGAGATTCAAGCCTACCGTACCCTCAGCTTTGACCAGTAACATATCAATTTCTTCACACCAATCGATCGAGCAGAATCTCTGGATAATGAAAATCATATATTTTGTTGAGCGATTTTGCTTTGGTCAGGAGATCTAGCTATTTTCTGAAAGCTATCTCAGCTACTGCTGAGTCGCTCATTCACATTCCCGTATGATCACTGTAGATCAATTGAGAGCCTATACATAACTATAGGAATTTGAGTTTGATGTATTCAAGTTCACCGTCTCCTCAGCTTTGCCCGGAAACATGTCATCTTTTATACACCGATCGATCGAGCAGAATCTCTTCTTTGTAATAATGAAATGCTGGCTTGAAAATCTCCACCTTGCAAGGAGATATATCAATTAATGTGATGCTATTAGGGTAAAGAGATTCAAGCCTACCGTACCCTCACCTTTGACCAGTAACATATCAATTTCTTCACACCAATCGATCGAGCAGAATCTCTGAATAAAGAAAATCATATATTTTGTCGAGCGATTTTGCTTTGGTCAGGAGATCTAGCTATTTTCTGAAAGCTATCTCAGCTACTGCTGAGTCGCTCATTCACATTCCCGTATGATCACTGTAGATCAATTGAGAGCCTATACATAACTATAGGAATTTGAGTTTGATGTATTCAAGTTCACCGTCTCCTCAGCTTTGCCCGGAAACATGTCATCTTTTATACACCGATCGATCGAGCAGAATCTCTTCTTTGTAATAATGAAATGCTGGCTTGAAAATCTCCACTTTGCAAGGAGATATATCAATTAATGTGATGCTATTAGGGTAAAGAGATTCAAGCCTACCGTACCCTCACCTTTGACCAGTAACATATCAATTTCTTCACACCAATCGATCGAGCAGAATCTCTGAATAAAGAAAATCATATATTTTGTCGAGCGATTTTGCTTTGGTCAGGAGATCTAGCTATTTTCTGAAAGCTATCTCAGCTAGCTGCTGAGTCGCTCATTCACATTCCCGTATGATCACTATAGATCAATTGAGAGCCTATACATAACTATAGGAATTTGAGTTTGATGTATTCAAGTTCACCGTCTCCTCAGCTTTGCCCGGAAACATGTCATCTTTTATACACCGATCGATCGAGCAGAATCTCTTCTTTGTAATAATGAAATGCTGGCTTGAAAATCTCCACCTTGCAAGGAGATATATCAATTAATGTGATGCTATTAGGGTAAAGAGATTCAAGCCTACCGTACCCTCAGCTTTGACCAGTAACATGTCAATTTCTTCACACCAATCGATCGAGCAGAATCTCTGGATAATGAAAATCATATATTTTGTTGAGCGATTTTGCTTTGGTCAGGAGATCTAGCTATTTTCTGAAAGCTATCTCAGCTACTGCTGAGTCGCTCATTCACATTCCCGTATGATCACTATAGATCAATTGAGAGCCTATACGTAACTATAGGAATTTGAGCTTGATGTATTCAAGTTCACCGTCTCCTCAGCTTTGCCCGGAAACTATCATCTTTTATACACTGATCGATCGAGCAGAATCACTTCTTTCTAATAATGAAATGCTGGCTTGAAAATCTCCACTTTGCGAGGAGATATATCAATTTTTGTGATGCTATTAGGGTAAAGAGATTCAAGCCTACCGTACCCTCAGCTTTGACCAGTAACATATCAATTTCTTCACACCAATCGATCGAGCAGAATCTCTGGATAAAGAAAATCATATATTTTGTCGAGCGATTTTGCTTTGGTGAGGAGATCTAGCTATTTTTTGAAAGCTATCTCAGCTGGCGCTGAGTCGCTCATCCACATTCCCGTATGATCACTCTAGATCAATCGAGAGCCTATACATAACTATAGGAATTTGAGTTTGATGTATTCAAGTTCACCGTCTCCTCAGCTTTGCCCGGAAACTATCATCTTTTATACACTGATCGATCGAGCAGAATCTCTTCTTTCTAATAACGAAATGCTGGCTTGAAAATCTCCACTTTGCGAGTTTGTGATGCTATTAGGGTAAAGAGATTCAAGCCTACCGTACCCTCAGCTTTGACCAGTAACATATCAATTTCTTCACACCAATCGATCGAGCAGAATCTCTGGATAAAGAAAATCATATATTTTGTCGAGCGATTTTGCTTTGGTCAGGAGATCTAGCTATTTTCTGAAAGCTATCTCAGCTAGCTGCTGAGTCGCTCATTCACATTCCCGTATGATCACTATAGATCAATTGAGAGCCTATACGTAACTATAGGAATTTGAGTTTGATGTATTCAAGTTCACCGTCTCCTCAGCTTTGCCCGGAAACTATCATCTTTTATACACCGATCGATCGAGCAGAATCTCTTCTTTGTAATAATGAAATGCTGGCTTGAAAATCTCCACTTTGCAAGGAGATATATCAATTAGTGTGATGCTATAAGAGTAAAGAGATTCAAGCCTACCGTACCCTCACCTTTGACCAGTAACATATCAATTTCTTCACACCAATCGATCGAGCAGAATCTCTGAATAAAGAAAATCATATATTTTGTCGAGCGATTTTGCTTTGGTGAGGAGATCTAGCTATTTTTTTAAAGCTATCTCAGCTAGCGCTGAGTCGCTCATTCACATTCCCGTATGATCACTATAGATCAATTGAGAGCCTATACATAACTATAGGAATTTGAGTTTGATGTATTCAAGTTCACCGTCTCCTCAGCTTTGCCCGGAAACATATCATCATTTATATACCGTTCGATCGAGCAGAATCTCTTCTTTCTAATAATGAAATGCTGGCTTGAAAATCTCCACTTTGCGAGGAGATATATCAATTTTTGTGATGCTATTAGGGTAAAGAGATTCAAGCCTACCGTACCCTCAGCTTTGACCAGTAACATATCAATTTCTTCACACCAATCGATCGAGCAGAATCTCTGCATAAAGAAAAGCATATATGTTGTCGAGCGATTTTGCTTTGGTGAGGAGATCTAGCTATTCAATAAATGCTATCGTCTAAACTAGCGCAGTGGTGCTCATTGAAATGCATTTGATCACTACAGGTCAGTTGATATTATACATTACTATTGAAATATAGGTTTGATACATTCAAGCCTACCGTCTTCTCAAGTTTGCCCAGTGACATAGGAATGTTTGTACATCGTTCGATTGAGCAGAATCTCTGCTTTCTAATAGTGAGAGATTCGCCGAGAAATTCCGCCTCCAGGAGGAGATATAGCTATTTCCCTGATGCTGTAGGTGATGGCTCATTAAAACCTACCGTGCTCTCTGCTTTGACCAGTAACATATCCATTTCATCACACCAATCGATCGAGCATGGTCTCTGCATTCATAAAAATATATATTTTGTTGGCCGATTTTGCATAGTTGAGGAGCCATAGCTATTTTATTAATGCTATCTCAACTAGCTCTGAGGTGCTCAATGATATGCATTTGATCACTACAGGTCAATTGCTATTATAAATTACTATTGAAATATAGGTTTGATACATTCAAGCCTACCGTCTTCTCATGTTTGCCCAGTAACATAGGAATGTTACACCGATCAAGCACAATCTCGGGATTCAAAAAAATTCATTTTTTGCCACTCGATTTTGCTCACTTGAGGAGATACAGGTATTTTCCTGATATTATCTCGAGGCTATGCGGATGCCTCACTATAGCCTGCCGAACTCTCATGTTTACCTTTTAACACCCAAGTTTGTGTAGACCATTCGATCCAGCGAAATCTCTAGATTCAGGACGTTATTGTTTTGCTGAGCGATTCTGCTTACTTGAGAAGATATAGCTGTTTTCTTAGATCTGTCTCAAATAGCGCAGTCGCCCTCATTCATATGCATTGGTAGCAGTACCGTCAAGCATGGATATCATGTTCACAGAAAAAAATTCGGTGTTAGCTTCAAGATAATTCAATACGTTCAAGTTGTTGAGCAATGTTTGTGGCTCAGGGAATGCACATGCATTGTTGATCGAATATTCTGAATTGTTGAGATTCAGCTTGATGCGTCGAATACATCGCTGTTTGTATGATAATTTTAAAAAGAATTATGCACTCACATATGTCATGTTCAGTAGTCATTCACCCTCATGTCTAGTGCGATCGGTAGGCTGCGACCAAACATTTTATTGAGTGTTGCATAGAATACTTTAACTGAATGTTAAAAACAATCTATTTATTCCACACATTCATTTACTCAATCAAAACACTCAACAACATTTGAGCAAGCAGTTTACAATGCTTTCATTCAGAGACATTCATTAGGCCAACATTCCATCTAGAATGTCTTCTGGTAATTCATGCTGATCATTACTACAAATGGATGGTAGTTGAATTGTACAGTCTTCATTCTTCCACAATCCAGTCACTGTGTTCAAAGCAACGCATGCTGCGTTAGGCATAGTTTTTGGGTATCCTTAAAAACTGTTCATGTTTATAATTACTCTGTAAATTTCAATAACTGTATTGTAACTGATCGTGAGTAAATTTGAAATTAGATTAGAATTGCTACCGATCATTGATAACAAGTAATTATTGACAGATTGGAACAATATTCATAAAGAATCATCATCAGGAACAAGTATGAGCATTACGTGCCTACCCGGTGCCCATCTACGAAATGTTGATTTCCTCCCGTTTAACCACTTGCAATCGCCACTTTTACGTATATAAACCAAACCAATCCAAGCGTATTTTCCGCCGAATGCAGCTCCATGTACTAAGATCAATACTATTATTGCAACTATGAGTAATAGTGTGACTGACAGTATTACGACATCATGACTACATTCCTGCAGAAATTATTCATTTGTCTATATAGCATTATGCAGTGCTTTACACTTACCCTTGTACAGTACAATTATCGTGACAAAATAATGTACATCACTCATGATATTTTCTTGGCGATTAATAAGTGGGATCGATTTGAGTTGGTCTTAGCAAATGAGTTTACGATGTTTTCGCTTTATAAGAACCATCAAGATCACATTTCCAATAGTTTTCTTATGAACAAAATGCGCTTGACAATTTCTGGTTGATGTTCATAGCTAACAAAAAATGAGACCTCTCAAAGCGGTATTTTCGGAGTTGTCCGAAACCACAGCGAGGTTATGGTGCGGTATCGCCATGCATGCTATAGCTGCATCGAAGAAATTTTTGTTCTCTGATATCATTCTGAAACATTTCGTCCTGTTTGACGGTGATACGAAACCATCGGGACAGCGCTTTACATTTTTCGCCATCGTATTCGTTATCAGCACAACCGTTATCAATATACGAAGCATTTTCGTTTATCGTTCATTCCTTAAATGTTTTGAACAACATTATCCCATACAGAAATGCTGACGATTCAAATCGAACAATTTTTTTAAACTGCCGTAAAAGGTGACCTTTGCAATACCACAGATCAAATTTCACTGTCGTAGAAAACTGATTAACAATGACGTCTATGTCAAACGAAGGTAAATTATCAAAACACCGATTCAACGAAACTTCTTCAATCGTTTGAAACCAAAATCACCCCACCTTCCGGTCACCATTCAGACAGACGACATTTGTTGTTCAAAACACACGTCTTATCTAGCATTGGACTATGCAGATTCTGACATTATCAATGAATTACCATAAACATAGTCAAATTGAATGATGAGTTCAAATTATCATTGTTCAAAACAATTATTAACATAATTCACAACATTCCAATCAAATTCACTTTTCCCGATGGTTTTACTTACCTATGCTCAGGCTCGACAAGTCGTTCACCTACTAACCATACAGATGTACAACAAAATTCGAATGTCTCACTACACTGTTCAAAAAGACAGTGTAATAGACAAGCTGAATGCATGTTTCTAATGATCACCCTGATACTGCCAGTTGTAAGCTAATGTTCACATTGATCAACAGAGATACAGTGTATTGAAATAAGAGCTGCCCAGCAGGTGAGATAACTTCGGAAAACAAGCTATATCTCTGCCCGAAATTGCCCAACAATCTATATGTTTTTCTGATACTAGAGAATCTGGGGAATCCGGTGGTGTGCGGAAACGACTGTATTGGTGGGCAAACCTGAGAAGAGGGATAGTCTGAAAATGGCGACTCTGATGTTGCTGAAGTTATCCACTGAGTTTTTCTGTGAATGTTTTTATTTGTGACAATATGTTGAAACACCTCGACGCGTTTCCTGTTGCTATGAACTCAAAAGAACGAGTCTTTATATTTCACCGTACTCGTTATCAGCACAATCGCTATCGATATACGAAGCATTCTCGTTTATCGTTCACTCCTTAAAAGTTCTGAACACCGTTCGAAACTTATCCCACACACAAACACTGACGATTCAGATGGAAAATCCTTCTTTTTCATGCTGCCGTAAAAGGTGACCTTTAAGATGTATGTTTATGAACTCAACCAATCAATTTACGTCTCGCACATCGCCTATTCGACGATATCATTCCAATTGTCACAGTTAACTGCTCTTTTCATACATGGCTGATCCGCAATTTTGCATTTATTGTCTTGCCATCTCATTTTCGGGCGATCCCGACTTCTTTTTCCGATTCTAGACTGCCACTCAGTGCAACTCCTCATCCAATTTTTATTGCCCATTAATATTCCTTTATTTTGCACAATCCGACTGTAAAAATGGAATTTTCTGCACTCATTCTCACAAAAATTATTCCTCAGTCATCAAAAAAATTGCACTCTTAGAATGTTAAGCATAGTCTGATTGAGTGTGTACGATACTTTATAATGTTTACAAATATAATGCAACGGAGCATCTCGAGTGTCAATGGTTACTAATGAATCGACACTATTTATTTTCAAACACAACCACGAGCAATAGCAACGAAATGTACAAAACAACAAACCAAAGATGAATTATAATTGCAACAGTCTAACAACGAAATATTACACTACAGAATATTGAAGAAGTTAGATTCAAGCGGTTAGTCACTACTTGCACTTGTTGTCATAAATGAATAAAATTACTGATGAAGAGCAAAGAACGTTCTTATGTACAGATATAATTACATGATTGCATTGTTTTCATCATCCATACACCGCATTTCGTATGAACGCCTCCATTAATGGTAGAATGCAAACGAATTAAACTCAGTGCAAAACAACAATCACATATAATGGTTTTGACTAAATCTATGCAAAATTTAGCTCAGCGATAAGCGACTTCGACAGAACGGTTGCAGTCGTGACACCAAATTCGTACGTCTGTGATGATTACATTGGCATGCTCATCTCAAATTTTCATCCCTACAAGAAATGACGAAAGTTCAACGTTGACATCATCACACGGATTCACAAATTATGTTCCGTTGGCTTAAAACAAACATAAAACCGGGATTAGAAAACGAAACTGAACGAACAATAATCAAAAGCGCAACTTAGTGAAGACATTGATTGATGAACCACTACAAAAACACCGCGCCTAAAACATGGCAAGTAATAAGAGACACAGTCCTGGAAAGTGTCAACGAACAATTTACTCAGAATGAAACTACTTTCAATATTAGATCACTGAACCACTAGCTCCTCATCTCTTAATCTATAAAAGAAATAACAAATTTCAAATTTGCAAATAACGTCGTCAATATTTCAGCAACGATTATTCATGCTTAGCGTCCAACGGGTATGTGAGAAAATGAATGAATATAGCAGAACTAGTGAATGCTTGAAAAGGAACAATTAAGTGTACAACTACAAAGTGAAACGATGCTCTTTTCCGTTCGGTAGCATCAGTGTAATTGACTTCGAATTAATCCAAACGATGCGCGCTCGGAACGGTTGTGGTGAGCCGCTTGGAGACAGCACTGGAAATATGGCTGGTGCTGGCTGAGTGCGCACACAACGCAGCTGACTTTGACCCATCCCCTACAAATGTTCATTGCAATATGAATAATGCTTCTTCAAAATGTTACTACAACTGACGAATTCACTTCGAAGTGGCATACATACAAACGTTGTCAGTGAAGTTCTTACCAGAAACGTCTGTGAAGTTTGCCAGAATGACAGTTTCGCGTCTTCGGCGCCATAAGTGGCCAAATATTTGCCATCCTCTGAGAACGAAACCGATGTTACGCTACCATTGTGCGCTTGAATCGTCTGCAAATCGAAAACACAAAATATCAGATAATACGATTTAATTTTATTCATCACAAATTCTATCTAAACACATTCTATAAAAGTTGTAAACAACATATTTAACATAAACGGATCAAACTCGGATTCGCAGAGTGCAATCTTACGATAACGTAACGATAATTTTTACTTACAATGGAGGACGATTTCATTCGCTGAATTCACAGAACTCAAAAATCTGCGCTCAACGCCACAAATATCAATTGAGAAACAACAATGCAAATCAAACATCAAGTAAGAGTGATACTCTAAAAACAACCTGTGATTTGGCAGCTCTCAACTCATGCACCACCACGCTACCATTTCGACCACCGAACGCAATTCGTCTTGTATTCGCGCAGTAGCCAACCATATAGAACCTTCAAATAGACCACTTTACTTTCTGTCATTCATTAAAGAAATTGACAGGTCGTGTTACAAAAGATCCTTAATACAGCATGTACGTATGGCTATGATACCACTGCTACTGTGGAGATGAAAATTGATTCTGCACAAACAAATACTCAAATAAATATACAGAAACAAACTTTGTGATTGGTGGAAATATTTCCGACAGCGTACGATGCTTCAGTAGCGATGTATCTAAACAATGAACTAGAATTTCACCGACCTGAAAAAAACCGAACGACATTTGTAATTTAAATACACATATATATGTGAGGTTTTACGTTAACGAAAATCTACTAAATGAGATGGCAAATAGAGATGAAATTCGATCAACTCATTGCCAGTGTTCTGAAAAAGATTCAATTTTTCGTGAGCAAAAAAAATGATCTTAGGTAACAATCAAAACGTGAAGCAGCAAACAGAAAGCGAACAGACCGGTATGATGAGATCGGCCACATCTGAATATTGCTTCTCTGACAACAACTCGATTATGCGTAAAACCTCGGAACGTGACTTCAGCAAAGGGCTCGTAACCGTCTGAATGGTTTGATGTTGTGCTGCGCTATTGTATAATGCCACCTGAAAGGTGCATTTTTCAAAAAAAAAACACACTCATCAAAATAATACTCAACCGTAAAAACCACTTTCGGACTGATTGCTTCAATTGCTCAATTTCCTGAGATCTCATAGACCATAACTATGTAAAAGCTACCAACCATACTGATAGTACAACATAAAGTATGACTGAGTGATTGACATCAATTCTCCATAATCCTTACAAGCGAAACTTCTCGAAATGCTACCCAAGTAATGTGTATCCATCTCGATTGGGTTTGCGGTCAGACATTTTCGCCGCCATACGCACAGATCAAAAAGATGCAAGGAAGGTGCTCAGAACTTTCTGACGTTGCCATGAAAGGATCGGTTAATGTGAAGTGAACCAGTTAAAATCATGAACCTCTTTACTGAGCGCCGTGATGAGTGCCGGTGGTCGAGCGGTCGCAATTAGGCACAAGGCATGCCGCGCAGTTCGACACGCGTCCACTTGCGGCGACAGAACAGGCATTGTTGCTTCACTGAAGTTACTCACTGCGATTCAGTATTTAAAATAACTTCGAACACTTATTCTCTGTTGTCAGTAATATCTCAATTAACCGATATTTATTTAATACTTGCTAGTCAATACGCTTTCAATGTCAATATTGTAAAACAGTGCATGAAGTTCAAAAAACAAAATTCTCAATACCGAAAATCACTGAACAGATCTGCTTGTAACAGAACAAATAACTACACAAAGGGTAATAAGATTAATCATCACATCCGCAAGTAAATGTTAGCAAATATAAAAAGCACGAAGAATGAACTAACGTTGAATACTTCTCACTGGTGGCTGCCAGATCCAAAAGACCGAGCAACACCTTACTGATATCCAGATGCGGTTGCCATACGGTGAAACCCCGTCCAAGCAGATCGATCGCGGCACGCCTCAACGGTGAATGAAATGGCAACAACGGTGATGCGGGTGCTACCAACAGCTCGAGAAGAGAGTGTGCTGTTGAACGCGATACGTCCATCTGAGCAAATCAGAATTGTTTAACGGAAAATTTTTCCCTCTAATGATGATCTCACCAACACAATTATTCACTATCTTAAAATTAACCTTCATCATCTCATCAGCAAATTCAGCGCCTACCACACCCAGTAAGATGATTGCAGTCGCTTGATTCCGACGAATCTGTTGTACACCTGAGTCAATTTCCACTTGCGTTACGTCTGCAATCAATCAACCAACACCATTATCAGCACGTAAACAGCTCTTTTCAACTTCCCTATTTAATATCGTCATTATCATCATCAAAAAATACTGCTCATCTATGATTTTGAAATGACCAACGTTGTTAAGTCAGAAATCAATAGTAAGAACAACAGCAACAGCACTTACTAATGAAAAAAGAACGATGATATTAACAATTATAATAACAACAACAATAACAATATCACTAACAATCATAACACCAACAGCAATGAAGAAAAAGACCTGGTATTGCGGTGTCAGGCAGTGATATCTGTGAACTTCGAGGCGGGATTGGAGGCGGTTGCTGGATTTGCTGTTGTGGTATGGCACTCGAATTTGTCGGGGCACTTCTCATCGAGGCAGTCAGTGTTCTTGAGCCGAATATTGACAGCGATGGATCGAGCAGAGTGGGCAAGAAGGCCGACCACGAGTCCACCAAACGACGTCTGCCTTTCGCACCCAAACGTGCCAACTCTCGAGTCAACAACGCCTGTGCTGCCAGACGAACTTCCATACAACGATCTTGCCATCTACAAAACAATATACAATAGCGAATTTCGATCAACTCTGCATCGACTAAATGCAACTGAACTTTCACTATAGAAACAAATGAGATCAAGTCAAGAAATGCCACACAGAAATGTGGCATCAAGTTGGTTCTTCAAAAAGATACTTTCAGCCGGAATATTTATCTGTCGAGTCACTGTAAGACACTATTCTGATCAAATATTTATATATTAACAAAAGCAAAACATCGACAACAACAAAACAACAAACTTTCTAGCGAGAAGTTCAATACGCGGTGAGCAATAAGCACTTTTCGGTTTCACCAATTCGGGCAGAAGGCAGCAGTGCAACGCAGCCAGCAACGACCACCCCTGTTTCAACTGCGTCTCGCCATCACTCGAATCCGAACCTGACGATCGTTGTGACTGTCTCCTATAAAATGCTACAGATCGAGGCGGAAAATTGGAAGATTGTATGAAAGTGTGTATCTTTTAAGGAATCAACAAATGTGCTCCTCATAACCAATCACTCATCAACTCGGAGTAGGTAGCAGAACGGCAGGCAACTGATTAGATCAGAGAAAAAATAAATAAAAATTGTGTAATCAGAGAAACGAAATTTTCCATGTGAGAATGAACAGTTCATCAGCTGGCAAGTACAAATCAACTTGAAGACTTGATGAACATAATTTTAAATGGAGATAAGTCATTCGAATCCAATCCGATCGTTGAATATCGAAGCAAACTGCGATCATCGAATCAAATAAATGAAATAAATGAATGATCCAACTCCAACCTTATAATACTTTTCGATCGATTCATTTCAAATGTGCTCGCTGCTCTCAGTGACATCAACGTATTCGCAAGTGATATGATCGCCAACAGATGCACAGTTGTCAATGAGCTATTTAATGTCCATCTGACCGTATTTGCAAAATAATCGAAATTATTCGAGACTTTCAATTCCGTGCCAGGAGCCACTGCAATCGGCGACGGCTGTGAGAACCGGGCGTTCGGTAATAATATTGACATATGTCCTGCAATCAAACCACCTTCGAAAATCATCGAAACAAACGAACAAGAAAAGCACCTAAGCGATTTGAAAGCGAAATATTTCATGGAAACAAAAAATGTGCTACTCATAATCAATCAACTCTTCAAATGTGATTGTGTAGCAGAACGGGTAAAAAATGTAACAAGAGAAACGAATCGAAATAAATTTTCTTCTGAGAATGATCAGTTGATCAGCTGGCAAGCACAAATCAACGCGATACACTTGGTGATGACAAACGGTATGAGCGACTAAAAGAATATTCAAGCAATAACGACCTTGTCGCGAAACAACACCGAATGATAGTGGCACGATCGGTTTCTGCAATTTGAGCTTCTTGAAGCATACCGCATCCAAGTCAGCGTCCATCGTCCACGCATGCAACAGACTCAAACAAAGCCTTGCCACATCCAAAAACAGATTTGTTTCGGTTTGCCAGACGATTCGTGGCGCCACCATCACATTCCGCGGTTCAGGTGACGGCGATGCGGCCGATGGCGAAGGTCGTCCGCCTCGCAGAATCGTTGACAACGACTTATGCTCGGGCAGTGTTTGTGATGCAACGTAGTCATTCTCCAACGACATCAAACCAACTGAAAGTGAATAATTACCATATGCATCAAACAGACACCCAACAACGCTTACCAATCAGAGAATCTACATTGAAGAAGACGATATGTGCAGAGTCTGCTTCGCGATTCATTGCTTGTATACACATTGGTGACGGCAAGTCCAGTTGTTTTTCTGAACAGGTTGACGATGAAGTCTTATCGTCTTGACCACCAACACCCGATGACGATGCTATTTGTCGCATCTGCAACAGTGTGCACTGTTGAAAGCAAGCAATATCTTACACAAATCATTCGCTTGTTAAAAATTATCATGAGCCAACTTTTATGTGGCAAACATTACAATAACGATCACAAATGTACGCCTGCTCATTACCTCTATCCCCAAATTGCACAAAGTAGAGTATGATACTACCTAACCAACACAAATGACGATTCTTAGTCGCTCGCATTATCCAAATGCTTTAAACAGACATTATAAATCAGGACTGTTTACATGAAGTAAATAACAATAAATATAATTCATGAATGAAGTTAGGGCAGCAACTGATACGAAAACGAATGCAAACAGTATTTTCGTTTACAAGAAGAAGCAATCGTGAGCAAATTTAATCCAAAAACAGACCGCATCCACATTTTTATTCCTGAACGCTCTGAACATCTGCACTGCATGTGAAGCACCAGCGCCGTCGTCTCCTTCCGCGATGCCCACCTGCTCATCGCACGCCATCATCACTTCATCACTCATCAAACCACTCAACACTCGTTCCAAATTTGCTGAATCACTCATTAACTTCAACATAAATCTTTCTTACAAGATTACTATCACAAAGAAGATAATATTACAACAATATCAATGTTGATAACACAAATCTTACTGATGACTACAAAAAGATTACAAAAACAATGATAATGATGAAAATAATATCAACAAAGCGAAACAACATTCATAGAATGCAACTCATTCAATCAAAAAGCCTCATTTCTTAATCTTTCCATAAAACAATTCATCTCCCCAATCAATCACAACCCAACAAACAAGCACATAAAGGTGTAGACAATACAAAACACAAAAAAGAATACAACTCAAATTCTAATGTAATATCAGTTTGCTAACTTCTAAATACATACATAATTCATAAAGACACAAACTTGAATCGGATTCGATTGTACCGAGTTCTCAATCAAGCAACTTACCAGTGTCCATTTGCCACACATAAACCGAGTCATCTTCACATTTCAACAACAGAAAATCATCCAGCGGTCTCCAACGCACATCGATGATCGGAAAGAGCTGTCGACTTGCCAACAATAAGCATTTGTTCTCTTTCAGTGACAACAGTGCTGCCGAATTATCACCTGCTATCGCGCAAACCGTGTGTAACACCCGAGCCTGTAAGCGCCCTCTGTCATCGCCATTCAAAACAATCAGTCAAATGCATGAAAACGTTCTTCATTTCGAACTTTCTTCAAACACCGAAAGGAATTACAGACATAAAAAGGAAATCATATGCCCAAATATCTTCAGCGAATCGAATAATTCGCAGATATTTGAACCGATCAATATGAATGAAATGATTTTCTGAACACAAAATGACAATATTAATGATAATCTAACAGATAACAACAACTTACATTACAATTTTCGGGTGGAATCAGCAGTCTCAAAATCGGTCCACCTTGAACGCAAAAGCGATGCAAACGTGTGCCCGTATTCAAATTCCAAACGATCACCGAAAAGTCTGCAGATCCCGAAATGAGTTTCTGCATGTCGTATCGTTCGTGCTCTTCATGCGGATACAGTAGGCACGTTACGGTCGACGTATGACCCAGAAGACGACGGCAACTCACCTCTGCAAAGTGAATATGAACGACAGCTTCAATATGAAGTGCTCATCATTCGACTGAATGCTCATTCGATGCTTATCGTTGTGGAATAACCAATTTCCTATCATTCCAAATATTTTCACCTTCATTCCTTACATCGCCTCCACTCAGCAACGTACCACCACAACTTTTGCGAATATTATATTGAGTAGCAATTTAATCCATTGCAAACACACATTTAAGGACGGATAATGAATGAATCAATACTAACCGGTTGAATTGGTTTGCAAAAGCTGTTTCGAGATCGCCTCGCAAGCGTAAACGATCAAAATTGAACCATCATCTCGACCGATTACCAAACGACCTTGTGAGCTCACATAGAGCGTGGCCGTTATCGAGCGATTATCCTTTAAATTTATTTCATCTTTTCAAACTATTCTCGTGAATTTCATTCCATTCTACTCCTAATACCTCGAATCAACTTGTGCTCATCAATATCCATTCGTTGATCATTACCGAACATTCACCTTGAAAAACGTCAAAAAAACTCAAAGATAGCTTATGGCATTAACAACAGATCAGAGGGTTCTTTTCAGATGAACGATGATCACTTCAAACGCACATTCATGTGAACAATGGACGGTGGAGGTGACTGCAAAGACTTCCAGAGCTTTGCGAGACTTGTTTTAGCAGACGCCTTCTGCACAATAGCTTTCGAGAATCGCTGAACAACTTCAGCTTCGGATACTTTCGGCAACGTCCAAACGGCCAAATTTCCGTTAACATCCGCTCGATGCACCGTAAACGTGGACGATTCAGTGTGAAAATCGAAATGGAATGTCATATGTGATGGCCACTGAAAATCTATTTGTTAAACTCAATTTTAAAAAAACATTTTCAAAAATTCATTCACAATATTACATTAATGTGGAAATGAACACATAAAACAACAAATAAGTTCTCGAGCAAACGACGTGATTAAATCACCAACCAACAAACTCGCAGACTTGTATCCTTGTAGTGCTGCGTAGACGAATGGTTCATTATGAGCATCAAGATCTGCACGAGTTTTACCAAAACGATTGAGCACATCGTCACCGAATAACGAGCTACAATAACAATAATTCGAATTGGAATTGCTCGAACTACGACAAAAATTTCGAATTCTGTTCTATGTGCTGACATTAATGATGAAATTATATTATCTCATCACCATTAGGATCGAACAAAAACATCGCACCAACCTCCTCGGTAACTGGAATAATTGAACAGAACCATTCGAGACAGCAATTGCAACACGATCAATATCGACGATAACTCCACCGCAAAGGGCTTCATGTGAATCAACAATGAAGCATCGATTCAAATCAGCTAAGTCAAATACCTGCAATATTCTGTTCCTCACATTTTTAGAATCACCTTCATAAGTTCACAATAAGAATAAATGGTCAAGTGTTCTGCCTATTCATTAGTCATTAGTGAATTTCGAATGGAGGTTTCAAGAAGGAAATGAGCTGAAGGAATGACCTGCCACGAATCAACGGTAATGACGAGCACCATCGATCGATTGCACGATGCCCACGAAACGCCACGAACCTCGGTCAAACCAACACTTTTCGACTCTTCTTCATATACTGGATTCGACGCTTCCTGCAATATTTACTCTATTCATCGATAGCGTTAAAAGAACGCTTGTCATGATAAGCAATCATAAAAGCAAAATATTTACATGTTTATCGATATCGATCAAGCGCCATATTTTCATCATTCCACCCATCGAAATACCAACAACACTATCTGCATATAAAATTGTCCGATTACATTTTGAAAAAAAAAATGAAGCCTAAGAAAATCATGAAAACAACGAGTATTAATAAGATCTGACATTAACTTCAATCAAACTTTGGCCCAGATCTGAGCGTGATCGTTCCAGCAATTAATTTCAAGTACGAATTTGTTTTCAAATTGACGAAAACAACAACAATAGCACTGAACAATGAACACAGACCGATATTTTGATAGGTTTTAAAGAATGTTATCGCAGTGAGCCAATCGGGTTCAACCCTCGAACTGAGTGTGAATAATACATTCAAATCTTGAGCATCCAGAACAATCACCTCTGCGTATTCACCAATACAATATAACCGACACGTGTTGAGAATTCCATGTTTTGTACTCTAAAGAATTTATATCATCATTGACATTCCTATTATCATTACAAATATTGTTGCCATCATCAAAGTTATGATGTGATCTAACGCTAAACTGACCAGTATTGTTATCATACAGAAAAATGCTCGAAGCATTCAATGCTTCCAATTAGCCACAATCCACTTCTTATAGAGAACATTCTTTGAGGAAAAATGGTCACCTACTCGAAATGGTTATGATATACGGTGAAAAACGTGAAATATTATTAGTTCAGTTGTTCCGATGAAACCAATTAATCCATATGCAGAAGAAAAGCTGCATACATTATTATCTTGCTTACAGTTTATCAAAACTCGATATTCTATCAAAAGAATCACAATATTAATAATAATGATTGTTACAGAGGAATGAATGAAACGAACATAAGGAACGATATGACGATGTACATAAGTCGACAGGACAGTATCCACACTTCGCCCATCACCACTCTCCCATAAACTCAACTGACCATCACTGGATGCGCTCACAAAACGTCTGAAAATTACCACTTCATGAAAATGCTACCAATTAAAACTATGAATAAATATGTTAATGTTTCTCGAGAAATTTATTCGAATAAAAGAATGTGGGCATGATAGAATAGTTGTCTCAACATTACTATTAACATCGAATTACGATGGATGGGATTAATTATTCTTATTACTGTGATTACCATTATGACTGGGCATGGTATCACGACTACCACAGAGATTAATTACTTCCTTATTTGCCAAATGAATATTTAATTTCGACTGATCGAACAACCATGAAATGTGATAGTTAAAAAGGCAAGAATATACTGTATTCGAAAAAGATTTACGTTGCATTCGGAGAAACACCAGTGGGTGAAATAGCAGTTATTGCGGATTCGTGACCAAGGATCATTATCGTTGCACCCAAATGTCCATCATTCAATAATTTCCATATGATTAATTCACCATCGAACGAACCTAAAGTGTACGAATTTACCGAAATTCATACTAAACGTGAGCAAAATATCATTTTACAGATGGTAACGATAGAATTTCCTTGGAATTTTGTTTGATTTGAATGAATCGTTTTATTTTATTGGAGTTTTATTGCTCAAAAAAAGAATGGCTGCGATGAGAAACTGAACTGATTGGGATAACGACTGATAAATGAGTAATTTGAATAGGAATTTAGAGGAGATTAAATAAATTGAAGTGCAACAACTACCTGTAACGATGGTTTTGCGATCGGGTAACGAGCGAACACAGCTGATGCGGTTCCTTGGAGGGCTCTTCCCCCATAACACTAACGGTACGGTTAACCCAGATGAGGGTTGATTCTGGGTCATCGATGCTCTTTCGGCTGAATCCACGCGGTATTTCACTGAAACGAAACGTAGTAATCAAAGTTTGAGGTCAAAAACGTTAATTTTCAGTGAACTTAATTTTTGAGTAAAACGGTTGACGTTAAAGAACAGAGTATTCAGGAGGATAAATAATCTACATCCATCTCTTTCATAAACAAATTAAAAGTGCTTGCTAGCTCAAGCAATGTGTGTGCACCAAACCGAAAAGCACATTCATATACGCGCATATACATCAATGTGTCTGTTGTTAGTAAGAGAACGAGAGGAAATGCTATGAACCCATTTGCAATTGGATGCATTGCCCTCGAATAACTAATGAGTGCGGCTATTTTAATCCCAACAGTTCATTGAAATGATATAAAAGTTGGAACAGAACCATATGCAACTAGTAATAGAGTTCAGAAGTGTATTCTATGCAAGGCAAGTAATTTCCATTTGAAAAAACTGATTGTGGCTTTTGACAGTGATCACTGATTTCGATGGTTATCATGAAAACTGTTGGTGTTGCGAGCGATTTAAGTGAAAAAATGCTGTGACAAGACTGCATGGACAATTCTCAACAATCACATCCGAAAGGAAATTTGATGTTCTAATTGTAAGAATGAGAAATTTGTGGTGTGGTTTTCGAGTAATTGAATTTTGAATACGATAGTGACTATCAAGTATTGAAAATGAATGAAAAATCCTTGAATAGCAGTCACCTATACCAATGGCTTCACAAACTTCGAGTAATGGTCGGATAAAGAGGATCGTGTCGGAGTTTTCTCTTCTTAGAACTGATCAGTGCCTTGTCGACTCTAGAAGGCAATTCACTAAGTTGATTCTCTGTGCTCGATAGTCGCGACCTGAAATCTGGCATCCTAAAAATAGTCGTAAAAATAGAAATGAGATTTCTGGACAACCACAGTGCGCTCTACAATTAGGATCGTAGTTATGCGGTATTCAATAGCTTCTCCGCTATTCGATGTTAAAACATCAACAAAACAACGACCCTCCTCCCCCCCTGAACTCCATCTTTACGCGTTTATTTGCAATAACACTGAGTCGGATTATCAAAACACAAAGGGTTTATATCATATAAACACAAACGGATAGTCTCCTTCCAAACAGTATATACGAATGTTCCATTTCATCATCCGAATCAAAAGGGTACTATATGATGATCATCCAAGCACAAACGGATAAGATGATCATCCAACAGTGCATACAAATATTCTATTTCATCATGCACATGTTATATCCAATATCTATTCTCATACGTAAACAGTCAACATTCTAAACGGAAGGTTCATTCATTTATCACTTTTGCCCATAGATCACTTCTTCTCGCTTACGAATCGTATCGTTCGCAACACCATCCCCTCCACCTTTCTGAACCTAACCAGCCACCCAAACCTGCTACCACCCCAGGCGGTAGTCAATCCTCTCGCCTGACCCCGTCAGCGGGTCCTTTATCCACCGAACACACTCAACAACTCGCCTCCTATTGAGAAATTTGTTTAGCAGGTTGAGAAAATTGCTTTGAGCCGATATCAGCATTGATTTAAATTTTCAAACTGTTTTGATCAAGAATTAGTCGATGGCCAAGCGATTCTGCATTTTGTTTCAGGTTAGCGTTCGGTGTATAAAGAGCTTCATCTTGCGCCACGACCTCTGAGATGTTGATGATGCAACAACAGCTCTGTTATTTTGAGTTCCGAGCACTGTAATAGTTGTAAATTTCCATTATCTCAAAAGAGCGAGCCAAAAAACGTTGTAAATGCAATAGTTCAAATTGGAGCAAGTTCTGTTGTTAAGCAGTAGGCTGCAGATGCTTGATATCAAAGTACCGCAGCAGTTTGTTGCGAGCAGCCTGCCTCATTGGCAGTTAACAATCGCATTGCAAGCGATCGATTCGGGTTCAATTTCTCCAAGCAATCGACGGAATTACCAGAAATTTTATGTTCGGAATTTTTGTGTATAGACTCCATCAACCTGCGTCCTGAGATTCGAGGAAACTCGCGAAGTTTCTATGAAAATATCATTCAACTCAGCCTGGCCCCAAATTACTAGACACTTACCAGTATGCTCCATAGGAAATTCTTAGATGCTGAGAAATAAAGCTCAGCTGTACGATTTAGTAGATTCCTTCAAAGTTTCTTATCACTTGAAGATTTAGCAAATAGCCATTCAGAACTTCGATATCATACAAAACGGGACCAGAATATGTGGCCGCGTGGCGCAATGGACAACGCGTCGGTCTACGGAACCGAAGATTGCAGGTTCGACTCCTGCCGCGGTCGAAATTTTGCTTTATTCGTTTTTAAAATTTTGCTTATTCACACCAGCCTCCATCACTGAGCAATGTTTATTCATTATGTTCACTTGATAGCAAACAACAGATCATCTTGAAAGCTTATAATGAATTCATTTGAGCATAACGGCATATTCAGCGTTGTGTTCGTGATGTTCATTCGTCTCTTAATGTGTCTATTGCACGCAATTTTAATGTGGTCTAGTGTTTGCATCTATCGTTTTCGGCAGTGCCTCATGGCAATCGTCTGGCAATAAGTGGGCACAGCTGTGAATAAACAACGCTTGATTAGCTGATATCCGTTCGTGAATCGCCGAAGAATCGAGTATCAGAAACATTGCTGTTACGCAACCATTCAACAATATCTATTCGTTCTTCAGGCAATACTCATTCATGCATACTTCTTCTCTCGACTTTAATCAACCTCAACAAAAGCCAACAAACAATTCAGTGATCACTTCATCGATTACACGCCACTCTGCTCTCGACTCGTCGCTATTTATCAATGCCTATCGCAAGTCTCGACTCTCCTTCCGCCTCCCCTCACAACTCCTCTCGACTCGTCGTCGTTGACTCATTTCTCGTATTCGTTGCTGTCTCCCCATATCTTCTGCCCCGTTCGATGCTTCAATTCATTCATTTAATCAGCTAACATCCATCGCTTAGCATCACTGCTGTCTTATGACTTTCATTCGTCGTTTCTCTATAGCAATAGCAAATTTATTTCTCATCACCTTTCCATAGCGATTCCCTTCCTTCCTCTGCTGTTGATCAATTAACATCGCTCAGTGCTTATTCCTCGAATGAGTAATCGATTTCGTAATTAATATTTGATTCATTGAACGTCTGACTTGCGACCAGTTTTTTCAAAAAATCGTTGCGATGTTTCGGTATTCCGACCAGACTCTATGACGTGAATACCTCACGTATAACGTATTGTTGCTTTATCTAATCTTCCTGTTCGTTTTGCCGGATATTTTATTCATTGTATGTGCGCTGTTTACGTTATTCAACAGATGTGAACGTATACTAATCCGCATAATCACCGGATCACTGTGTAATTACTGAATAATATGTGTGTTATTACTACATTGACGTGTTCATTTCGTTTAGTTCATTTATTTGCTCATGAGATCACAAATGGAACAATTCCATCGGTGAATATTGGTTGGCTTTTGTTGAGGTTAATTGAATTTACCGTTATTCACTGATGAACATGCCGGAATCACACTTAATTTATTCATAGCAGCTAAAGAAACGCTGACGAACGTCGTTTCGAGTTACACAAAACATGTTTATGCCTTCCTATGATATCAGTTTTAACTGCTTAAGCAGTCAATGCTGCTGGTTATATGTGTCGTAACAAATATCAGTTACTCTGTTATTTGAAAACAACAAATCTGGTTTGACCACAAAGAACGAACAAAAAGAGCTTGCACAATCGATTTGTTGTTTTGGATTAATGTCATTAACGTTGCGAAATATACACTGACGTCTTGAGGAGTTGGTTTACTTCAATTGTAACTAGAAATATTGGATTTGTTCATTGGTGCCATCTAAGCTCGCTGATATTACAACTTATTTTGAGCAGTAGCTATCGAAGTTTGACCTGCACGATTCGTAGAAGAGATGGAAGTTTGGATGAAAATTTGTTCCGTTTGGCTCTTCATTACCTAAATGATTAATCTTTATCAAGTCAAGCGTATAGTGAGCCTATTTGCTACTAACTGATTATATCTATATGTACTGTATACTCTGCATTGTCTGTAATTCGGTTGAAGTGGAACCGGTATTCTGTTTTTATTTCGTAATGCGCAGACATGAGAATAGTTATTCAAATGTGTAGTATTTACTTTTCTTACGGAATTTGTTTCTTCACCACGTCATTTTGTGCGATAGACAATGAATATTTCGGTTGTATTGAGGATTGCTTTGGATGCAGCCTCGCAATAACATTTCCTTCTTTAACACTTGACTTATGCATGTGTTCACCAATGATCATAAGAATTTGTCGCTATGACAACAGCGAAGTTTTTATTATCAGAAGACATCCAATGAAGAAACAAATTATCACCATCCTATATTCGACAAATTATTTTGAATTTCATACAAATTATTTTGAATCAGTGATTCAAATTTTACGACTCTCGGCCACTTTACCATTAGAATTACCAATTTGTTCATTTGAAAAGAGGACCAGCTCGTCGGGTTAAAATCAAAAATATCTATTCTTCTCAATTCTTTCTGTTTTTATGATTCAACTTCTGTGAGCATAAAAAATATGGACCCACTTCAAAATATTATTATATTATTTGCTACTCCATTGATAGCTAAAATTCAATGGTGAAATGTTCTTTTTGATAATTCAGAGCATTGTACTTGACCATTGCCATTTGATTAAGTACTCGTCGCTTGTTGAACACTCAAAACCAAACAAATTCCTAACCTATCACTCCGTGGTGCCGGCATGTTTCTATTTATAATTGTAATGCTCATGCACTCATTTACTCATCCAACCCGGATGAGATGAAGTTTATAGTTGTTGCCTTCAGTTTCATAGGTGAAGAAACAGTGAGTGAGTTGAACAGACGCTTCGTTCCGTTCAATAGCATGTGATTAGTAAACGTCT
Source organism: Anisakis pegreffii (assembly GCA_035041965.1). Lineage (NCBI taxonomy): Eukaryota > Metazoa > Nematoda > Chromadorea > Rhabditida > Anisakidae > Anisakis > Anisakis pegreffii. Next base: position 114,163 of record JAPYMA010000098.1, on the reverse strand, counting down.
GCCTCATTAACGTGTTGTTATAAAAACAGTTGCAATGATAATGATATAACTAATTGATTGATGAAGGTGTTATGGAACCTTGTTTACTTCTTTTGATAGAAAGAGTAAAAATCATTCTTAAGAAAGTGTATGAAGAAAAAAAAAAACAAAACCATACAAACTGAGATCGCATATCAATGATCTTTGATTCATAACTGTAAAACTGCTGGGCAGTTTAACTCAACTGAATTGTTTTTGTTATTGAATCTTAAGAAGTTCGTTGATCTACACAACAGGTGTTATCATCAACGAAGGACCATGTAAAATGAACGTTTCATCCATTTCCTCTTCCAAAATTTCAGTTTTTATTTCTTCACTTAGTTCGAATTAGATAAGAGAGATGCATTCCATTCATCGTTTTGGAACAAAGTGTTTTGACTGCTGAAATTGATATATTTAACTTATTTTTAAACTAATACAAGCGATTTCGTAAATTACTAAAGTTTGAAGCTCTCGTTCAATTGATTGGGAACGTATAGTAAATGATGGTCTATCCTTCTGGCGATCCCAAGATTTCCCCATTCAAGCAATATGTAAAGAAGTCGGCATGGATGTGGAACCTTCATTCTTTACTGAAATTTTTAAAAGTATTACTTGTTCGTACGTTCCTTGAACAAATAACCTAGTGATAATCATTGCAATCATAGTAGTGTTCGTAATTGTTTTATGATTAAGAACAAAAAAGATTTGCTTCCATCGCATATTCTTCACCCACATTTCAATGATATGGTAGTTTATTCGAACAGAAAACGTCACTTGAGTCATAACTCCGTACAATCAAATTCTCCTTTGCTGACTCTGTCATTATTGTAGTGACCAGTCTGGAATCACTACTGAAAACGAGAGATTCCTTCTCAGTGAATCAGCTTTCCTTTCATCTAGTCACTTTAATCAATGTTTATATAAATCGTTTACCATGACTTTGAAGTTTATTCGTCGCAATTGATTTTATACTCTCCTTTCTTTGAATTAGGTAAGTGATAGAATAGCTTCTCCTTGGTGAATGCGAAAATCCATGAGGCAATTTTTTTAAAATAATGAACTTAGAAGATGCTCTTATGATGGTAATGTACTCTTATGATGGTAGTTTCTCGATAACTGGAAGCTTTTTCACATGAAATGAGTTGTACTCGACCTTTTCTCAAATATATAATTGATCGTCTCCTAATGTGCGTCATTCCCCGCTTCTGTTGCGAATAAAGTAATGAGAAGATTTCTGCTAAAAACTTACATTCATATTTCAGTATTATTTAAAGTGAAAGCAGATCTGAATCGAACGTTAATTGTATAGACGACGACATGTTGACATGCTCGAAGCGATCGTTAATTATTTTGTTGTGTTTGGCGGTTGTGGTGGAGAGATGTGATACGAGACGGGGTGGTATAGGAGGGGGACGGATTGGTGGCAGTCGAGGATCATCGGGTGCGAGGATGTCGTCCTCCCGCGGAGGAGGTCTGTTTGGCCGGGGTAGTAGTAGCGGCATATCTCGAGCGGGTCGAATTGGTGGTCATAATGGTGGATTGAGTAATCGAGGTGGATGGGGTACTGGTGGCGGTGTTGGATCAAGGCTCGGTACGGGAGGTGGTTGGGGCAACAGACAGAGTGGAGGGTCGTCATGGGGTCGGGGAACGTCCAGTTGGGGCCGTACGCCTAAAACGTCATCGTAAGTCTGCGATTCTTGAAGATTCCATTTGTAATTTCAGAAGGAAAAGTTTTAGTTTCAACTCGCACTCCTTATACATATTCATTCTGAACTATAGTCTCTGGTTCTATTCCATTTGAAAAAAGGAAAATACCAATGTCCATTGACTTACGTCGAACAAAGTGCTTTATTCCAATATCCACTTATTATTGACGTTTCATATTCAACATCATTGCAGTGATTAAGAGTTGCCACTTCTTAAGAGAATCCTTTGATGAAACATTCAACATTCCTGCTCTAAACAAAAGAAATATTATACAAAGCGTCGTTTCTGAACTGTCATGATTAATTCTCAATCTACATGTGCGTTCCGTATGCATTTTCCAAACCTCATTTGAATTGCAGCTTCTCAAGATCTGGAATCGGTTCACTTGGGCGATCGAGTACATTCAAGAATGCTATTGTTGGCGCTGCGGCCGGTTATCTCACCTATCAGGCAGGCAAGGCGCTAATCCGAAGTGCAGTCGCACCAATGATGTTCGTTTTTTTTGCCGACGGCTATCTTACATTTTGCCATCCCCATTCTCACTTAATCAAGCCGTCGCTTGATCATCACAACATCTATTCTCGAAAGATTCCATTCATAATTTTCATACTGTATTTTCTTGACTAATAAGATATGTCATATAAGGTTTTTTTTACCAGAGTCATTACGTCTTGAAATCGCTCATCACTTCGAAAAGTAACAAATTCGAAAGAAAAATAAAAGGATAGAAGGGAATTTTTCTCGAAACTCCGGTTCGAGAAATATTTCCTAATGAGAAAATACAAATTTGATATTTGAAAAAAAAAAGGCGTTCGAATTCAAAGCAAAATTCAGGTGGAACCATCGACCATACTATTGGGGTTCAAGTTATTATCCGCAATCGATGTCACGATCAAATATGTGCCGTATGCCAATCGATGCATCCGATCCAAAGTTCGGTAATGTATATTTCGAAGACGGATCGAGTCGACCCAAGGAGATCGTTTGGAGTTGTGGCTATAATGAGGATTGTTGTGGCTACGAATGTTGTCCATCGCGTAGAGGTGGCTGGGGTTATGGTGGCGCTGCGTCATCATGGCGATTCGGTCTCGGGTACGTTATCACCTTCCTCATTGTTGTGCATCGTTTCTGAATTGTGCACTCCCTATCTTCATTCATCTAGTCATAATGCCAGTGATTATTGAGCACTTTAGCCTCAGTTCAACGATCAATATAATGCATCAAAAATGATCAATTCATAGCATTTTATCTCATTATCAAGAAATATTAACGATAGCTTTTACCAACAATCAGTCATTCTGAACGCCTAAAAATATTGCTCACCTGATCGCATATCGTGGCTCTATGATGTTCGTTTGACCGAAACAAAAATCACTTCCTTCGATAGTCTTGTAAGAAGTGTTCCATACACTTTTTTTTGGTGAGTTCTTTGTAAATCCTAAAGAAACCTTGAAGCAAAACCGCGAATTCCATTTCAGAGATTAATTTGAGCAACAGTTCAGCATTTCGAGTTGAATTCATATCGAGTCATTGTGAATGATTCGAAGAAATTCATAGCTACTTTTTTGTCGTTCTTATCATCAATTGGAACCGTTTGAATGCCTGTTAAATCTGAGCATCATTTATCAACTTCATTTCGAAAAAACATTTGTGCTTTTTGATTGATTTTGATCACTTGTTGATCATGGCTCAACCATCCGAAAAACATTAAAAAGGCAGTTTTTCGAAAATTCCTATTGTCAGGTCCGCGACTGAGGTGTTTTTTTAATAGTAAACTTCGAAATCACTGATTACAAAGTCAGAACCAAAGTGATATGTGTTTAGAGACATTGAGTCAGGTTTCCAAAAAACGAATCAGACTTACCTCGTAATTGAACAGTTGCATATCTTGATTGGGAATTAGAATTCTGTTAGATTTACATAGTACCAAACATCTCTGAAGTACAGATATTGAATCTAGTTTATTGTTAGCGAGAAATAGGTTGCATTATGCACTTTGCATGCTTTATATATTTGTCTTGTCCAGAAGATATAAGATGCACGATGAATTTATATTTATTATTGATTGTGAATTGAAATAATTTTGATCACTTCATGTATTTTTATTCCGAACTCCGTTTTGAAAGCATTTTTGAACTTTTATGATTCTCGAAATGAATTCCACGTGCGTTGTAGTACATTTGAATCCGTGACTGTGTGTTACTGTTTTCTATAATTTTGAAAACGCTCCTCTTCGAATAAGTTTCTGGATGATGCACAGAATTCACAGAAGCTTTGTGATGTAAATCGAGCCAACTTGTAGAAATCCCTGAACAATTGCCCTGCCCGGCATGCTGCATCATTCTTTCGTAAATATCGTTTGTAAATTTATGTGATATGTGAGAGGGCAAGATAGAATTGCTGTGTAGAAAATGAAATTCGAAGAGAACTTCCAAGTTATCGAACGTTTTTCCTTCTCACATGTAATCTACATTATCCTTCCCAGCATTTTCTTTGCTGTTATCTTGATGGCATCCTGTAAGCTTGCTATTCTTTCATTATTTGTGCCTCATCATGTTTTCAAGCGTTCATGCTTTGTTATCTGTGCGAAAATTGTTTTTTTTTTCTGATTTCTGATAAAAATTTGAAGAGACAAATCACAAATAAATAAAATTTATTTTTCGATTGGTTCTTATTCGTTAGCACTGCGTAGAAGGCCAATTCAGCACATTCTGTCATTTCTGTTGATACAATAACACACTGTAGCAGTTTGCACTCCATTATTTTAAATCACATCAGTGTTGTAATTAGCGCATGCAAAAACACCGAAAATATTCGAAAACGACTCCGTTTATACGTATAGCTGGTGTCCTACGAGTTAACAGTGACAGATACAGTTGACATTTAATCACATCTGTTACTATTCAATCGAAGTGGAGCAATATAGGGAGAATTCAACTCTTGAATAGCGATAGTTTTTTTACAGCGCATTAATCATGCATAATTGTTGCGTTCAACCTCATAAAAGCACTCAGTGAGATGTATTTAAACATCGAAAATACTGTAGTGCACATCGATAGTGAAGCTTTGAAAACGTCTAAAATGTGTTCAAAGTTCTAGAAATAGAGTGAGATTGTGTAAACTCCGCAACGTTGCCTTCAGTTGTGTGATATCAATTTGGCAAAATATTCAAATTGCTTTTTAAGTCATTGGTATGGAAAGAGAATGCTGCATATTTAATAATGAAGTCGGGAACTCTGATATCATGTCAAGGGAATTGAGTGTATTCATGAATGAAGTCAGTAATGGGTCATGAAAGAGTATTCGATCAGAATGTTAACATTTTGCAGTATCTTCGTGTTGGTTATTGCAACTTTGTGCTGTGGTATATACTCATGTCGCTCATTCGGTCCAAATCGACAACGACGAAATTTCAATCAACCCTTTACAACCACTGCAACATCATACTACTAAGGGTGTTCTCAATTGGATTCCGGGTCGCTTTCACTAAGCCTCAATCATAGACATTGTCACGTTGTTCGCAGCAACCAAAGTTTAAGATTATCCTTCGTCACATCATCCGATTCAATGGATATTCTGCCTTCCTTAAATGCAAAGTGAACCATGAATTTGAATCTAAAGCGTATGTGAACTTGACGCCTGAATAATTATTGTCTCGAACCCTATCACTGCAGCAAATGAGTTGGGCAAGAATGCATCTAATCATACCATTTATGTAGTTCAGTACTTCTCATAAGGGGTGAAATTACCCATTGTGGGTAATCTGGACGTGTCAAGGGGTGAAGGAGAGGATCGGGAAATTAGTCTTTTGTGCATTTGTTACGTTATGATAAAACACCACAGTGTTGGTGTTTTTAACTCGGGTCTGTAAATGAGGTTAGTTGATGGCAACAATCTTCATTCTCCTATTTTCTGAGTATCATTGGCTCGTTTTAACAGGATTTTCATTCTTTTCCGAGGTGTTATAATCACTCTCATAGCTTTTATCACCAAAAGTGTTCTCTTCTGCTAATTTCTCATTCAATTCACTCAACAGTTTAATTCAAATTCTCATTCTACTAAGTGCACTCTATAATTGATCGCTTGACTGTCGAGTATTGTTCAGCAATAATATTCGATTGTTGCATTGTTGACTTCGGTTGTCAACACTCGTCAACGTATTCAGTAAATAGTGTATGCTACTGAATGAGAAATTGATTCGAACTGTGAAGTGAGATGAGACGAAGTGAATGAGAAAAAGTCACGAAGAGAACGGTATTCACAAGTAATAGCTATGAGAGTGAATACAACACGTCTGAAAAGAATGAGATCCATCTGAAACAGTTTGAAGTGAGCGTGTGACAGACAATAGCTTTCCATACAGTCATAATCGACTGCAACAATGAGGAACACAATAGTCTAATGTAAGAGAAGGCCCAGCGATGTCGATTACCATCATGAACGTGCTAATAAGATTGAACGTAACGGTCATCTGAGCATAACATTTGCGATTTCCATATTCAATAGAGGACGGGGGTAACGGCGGCCTGTCAGATCATCAAGAGGGATAATGGAACACCCGAACGTGAGGAACACTGATGTAGTCGATCCCTTGAGCATTGCAACAGTCCATATTTCTTTCTCATTTTTCCCGAAAATCGATTCTGTGTTGTGTTCTTCTGAGTTGCACTAATGAATTAAATTTTCGAATTCATGCTCACTCCAGAATGTGGTAACTTAAAAAAGAGTTTGCAACTTTGTAATGCATTATGAGGGAACTATCTGCTTGCTGCCATAACCAAAAGTTACTATAATCGATGATATTATTGTTCCTCTGAATGGGGAGAGACATCAAGGGCGAATGAGTCGTGTACTTGCTTTGTTTCATATTCATTCGTAGGAAAGTAGGTAACCCATTTGCTGCACCATACCCAGTGAAACGAAGTCATTTTCTACACTTCAGAATGTTACCTACCACACCCTTCAACAAGGGATAAACAAGCAGTCATGTGATAGAGCAGATGAAGGCTCACACAAATCACCTAAATCTCACTATTAGTGGCTGTTGATCTTCTAAGTGATAAGTTCGAGAAGATAATGTGTATATATTGATGCATCATCCTTTTCATGTGCCATTCATGTTCTTTTTTGCCCAGCATCGACTGTCATCATAATTTGTTGTACTTTCTTGAATTATTTTAAGCTTTCGACACCTCTTTTGTCCTCGGATGGACCCTTCCTTGAAAATTCACACGATTCATATCATCCACAGCAAATATGGCACGGCGTACCGTACTCGAATGATTGTTTACCTCGAAACATACTGCTTCCTTATAGATATTGAGCATTGATCTTCTTCGCTTGTTCCTGATGAATATTTTGATTTACAGTCGAAAAACTCTATATAATTTTCGAATAAACCAACAGCTTTGTGGGGAGACGACGATTTTTTGGATTGCAACAATGAATTACTCTTCAGAAAACTCTTTTTAAGAGCTTGATTGAAGATTGATTTTTGCGGAAAAAGACCATCAACACTGTTCACCACTGAACTCGAACGAAGATCACTACAAATATTTGTAAATATTAGTGTATATTTCAATTGTTTATCTCTTATTCATGTGTCTAATTTTCTATTTAATTTATGTGTCCAGTTACATTGTAAGTATAGAGGAAAATTCTATTGTTTTTGTGCTGTCGCCGAAATTCATTTGTGTGAGATACACAACAAAGAATTGAAAACATTTTATAGCATCGTTGTTGTTCACAAATTTTGGTTAATCAGAATAAAATTTTATAATATTGCGATGAGTAAAATACACTGAACAATTGAACAATGATTCAGAATTTTAGCAGTAACGAGAGTTAGAATAGAAGAATCACGATGATGGCGATGACTGAAACTGCACGAAAGCCTTCGACTTTCAACAACAACAACTGAATAGTGTGCATTTACCATGAAGACAATTCCATCAAAATGCATTCAAATAATCAAAAAAGCGATTGTTGAATTCACGAAAAACAAATAGGAAATCGAACAAAAGAAAACGCAAATGCAACAATCTAAAAATAAAATTGATTGGAAAAGATTAGTAAAATTCAATTTTTGAAAGATGATTAAACAAAGGCACACACATAACATGAACAAATAAATAAAACTAAAATCGTTGAAGAATTCAGAAAAAGATGTTTAGAGAGAAAATACAAATTTCTGCAGTCGAGAAATGTACAATTACGGAAATTTGCCATCATCTTTGGGAACCGATGGAAAGAGTGAAAATTCTTCAGATACTTCCAAAAGCGTTCGCTAATTTTGGCAAAACACTGCATTCATATGAATTGATATTTTCCCATAATAATTTCAAAACGAATAAAAGAAAATAAAATCACTTGAACATATCGATTGACTATATGATACTTTGAGATTTAAACAGATGACAATGAAAAAAAAACAATAAGTCAGTTATGGCAGATAGAACAACAGTGCAAAAGAGGAAGCATGAACAGATAATTTCATTGTCCTAAATATACTAATCTTGATGAATTCATTATGCTTATCGATATCAACATGGATATAACTTATTCATAACATAAAATTCGTAGTCACAGACAAATTGCGTACGGCAAACAATAAGATCTTGATGCAATAATACCGACCAGGTGCGTTATGTTTTCAACAAAAAGGGACTCATTTCGAGACCATTCTTTGATTCCAAAATACAGAAAACAACAATCGAATACTCGATTACGGAAGAAATTCAGAACGCTGACAAATAAAAGAATTTGTGACGAAATAATTTCAATATTTACCTATAAATTCACACTGAATGGAACTGATCGAGATTCTCACATAACACAACGCATTCTCTGTGATCTTCGTATGATTTCTTCTGAGCACTTATCGAGTGTAGCTAATCCCAAACAATGAAAATCGGGTGCGAGTTTGCGGGATTTTTTAGAATTCAAATGAAAATTGGCCGAACAAATGCTTTGTGACTGAATAAAAAACACTTTTATACAAGAAGTCGAATCGAGAGAATAATTGCAGTTTGCATCAAAAAGTCATCGAAGAGAAACACCAATGAATCATCGCAATACAATATCAACGTCTATCTGCGGTAAAGATGATAAGCGATACACATAATTACTGATAAGTTCGGATCACTTTTGTTGATAGCAATAGTTCACGATTACTTCCTCTTATCTGAAACAAGAAGCAAAGGTCAAACCGCCGTCCAATTAGCGAACTCTTCAAATTATATGGAGATAAAATACTCGAATGATATTGAGCAATTTACAGAAAAATGATCAACAATTCGAAAATTTGATGCATCTGAAGTCAGTTTTCATCTTATTTTAGAATAATCTCAACTGGAATAATTTATGCAATAATTTCTTATATTACAGAAAATCCATAAAACAAATAACAATGGCCATCAAAATCGTTTGGAACAAATAAACTAATCCAAATGAATAAATCTTAAAAAATTAATTATGCGACCGGAAAAATGATATTTTAAGAAGTGCCAGAACATGCAATTTTAAGTTAATAACATTTCAAAACATTCGCATCACGGTATGAGTAGAGAAATGATTTGGTGAACCATCAATGAAAAGAAAATTTTCGATGAATTACGAAGACAACTCAGTGAATAGCAAATTATATATATATGCCAGTTATTATTTTCAACAAAAGACATTGAAACATTCAGAAAGATTTATTTTGTTAAGAAGAAACTATTCAGCAGCGCTGAGCAAAGAGCCCTAAACTTTTTAATTCCGACCAAAAATTACACCATTTCGAATGGAAAATGATCATTTTGCAGTCAAAAAAGAATTCCAAAAATCCGGATCAAATTCATCTAACTATAAGGCAACTTTAAAAAATTCGTTTTGAACATTTTTGAACAATTGAACATTTTTCCGCCTAACCATCACTACAAGCATGGAATATAGTACCAATAATAGCGAGTGCAAAACTGATAGCATCATAAAGCTTATCTATCAGGTGTTATTTGCCCAAAATTGGTTTAATGAAGATGTTTCTGTGGCAGCACGATATGCACTAGCGATGCTTAAAAATAATGAAGCGATTTAGCGACACCAGAACTATTCTTCAGAAAATTTTACCCTTGATAGTAATCGCAACCAAAGTTCCAACGAGTAGCACTCAATTAAAAAACTATTCTAAAGTATATGCATCATGCGGGAATGTGCAAAACTCCTACACAAAATATCGTTTTAATGATGAATTTTCAATGGTTATTCTTGTGATACAGAAATGTTATTGGGATGTGAATGTGAGTGCACGAGAATGTTAAATGCAGATGAGAGTGATGATCCATAAATGCGTGCAGATGAAATCGTTGATTTTGCATTTGCAGAATTTTGCAAAAAACTCATCAATGTTTTTACATGTTGCATACAAAAAATATGCTTTTTCACTGATCAGCTACAATTCAACTATTTTCGAATGAAACGAAAACCTAGAGGATGTATAAAGAAGTTCCTCGAACTAAACTGCACATGCATTACGATATGAACTTATGGAGACACATCAAAGACAACACTACATAATAAATGCATGCATGTTACACCCAACAACTGCAGATAACGACGATTGCTCGGTGATGTTTGACTTGCGATGTGTGGGGGTGCGTGTGCTTTGTTGTAGTAACTGAAGAAGGACGTATTCGAAGAAAGGCTTGATGAATCACGATCAGATCATAATCACAATTGGACACAGTGCTGGTGGTGGTGGTGTTTGCAGTGGAGTGAAGAGACATTTATCTAAACTTCACTGAAACTAGAACCGTTCGATTAGAGGGGTTGTGCATTGTTTATTTTTGGTGGTGTTAAATGCTCAGCTGAGATAATGTAATCCAGTAGCAGACTGTTTGATTCGTTCCACATAGTTGGCCGGTAACATTCCCCATTGAAGTGTTCTCTTCACGGTTCCCGTCATCCAACCTTCGTCCACTTTTTGACAGTTCACTATGATATCGCCTTCAACGAATGTCACCTGCAAATGACCACTAACTCATTTTCCATCAATCGGATGACTGAACATTTCGACAAATTTGATCAACTTTTAGACGATATTCAATTCTCGAGCATTAATATTTAAGCAAAAGGCGACCAAACTCAGTCAAAAATGAGCACTAAAGTTACTGAATATTGTATAAAGTTATTGAAATATTCAAAGTTACTGAATATTGTATAAAGTTATTGAAATATTCAAAGAAGTCTAGAGTAACCTCGTCCTTATCGGCAGCTGTATAGTCATAAAGTGCCTTAACGGTGAATCCAGCGCCTCCTGCACCTGGTTTGATCACACCAACTCCAACACCCTGTGCACCGTTCACTACGGCTGCTGCTGGTTGAGCCTGAGCTGGAGCCGCTTTATGTTGTTGTTGTTGTTGCTGTTTTGCACCACTCAAGGCACCTTCAAACAATGCAAACGTCCTATCGTCTTTATCAAAAATTGGAACATTTAAAACCATTGAAACGGTTGAAAGTAAGTTGATTATATAGAAAGTCGCATATCGGCCACTGAATTTCAAACAAACAAAATTTCCACAGAATGAAAATTCCACGGCAATAATTCCATATATAAACAGAACTACTGTCGACTTTTTTGCCTTAGATGAATGCAACAAAACCAAAATTTTTTAGGCCAACGCATTCCAATAAGTTCGGAACCATCGGAGAAGTGTTTCAAGGAGCCACAGCACCAACAATTCTTACGTAACAAGGCTATGTGACATCGTAAAGAAACATCAGAAGCACATCTTGTAATGAAATGAAACAACACAGTGAGTCATCGAAACAGCTTAGGCATAATTATTCTAAACGCAGCATCAATTACAACGTGTTAAATACAGACAACTACTTCAGATGCTCTGATTTGCGAACACACGAAAGAAGTGTTAATAAGATAAGATGATGAAGTACTACTACACAGGCTCCATGAGTTATCACAATCCATAGCTGCTCAGTGTATGGAACATAGCAAACGACTGGAAAAAAGACACAGAAATAACAAAAATCAACTTCAAATTTCTTTACTGTCTGAAACAGTGAAGAAATATTGATTTAAAGATTTGCAACAAAACACGCGAATAAAATCCTCAGATACAGTTCTTCCGTCTTCTTATGGTTGTTGGATGACTCCTCTGATGGAATCGATAGCAATGCTGATTCTGCATTCACTCTTATGGTGGTTTCTCACGTTTCATTATTGATATCAGATAATGAATGGACTTTCTGAATAATAGTTAGCAGCAGAGAAAAACACTTGCGGTCAAAATCATCAAGAAAAACGCCAAAAGGAGGTGAGATTTCCACCTCCTTTTGGCGTTTTTCTTGATGTCAGTATATTAGGTCAACTGATGTTAGTACAGAGAGGAATTAATCATGCTAAATGAAAATAGGAAATGGGTGAACTAATAGTGAAATGAGAACATGGTAAAGGGAAATCGGAACAACTGATGAATGCAGAAACATGAATGTAGAAACATTAGCAAATAGATCATTCGATCAAGGATTATCACGGATTAATCAATCGATTAGTCAATCAACCAACCGATCAGCCATAAAGCAACGAACAAACAATGGCGACTGCAGTAGCTCGAAGCGTTTTCATTCCGAAAGAAACTGACACTGAGACATTGAGCCAGATAATGGCTGTTTCCGATGAGTTTGTTGTACGGCAAAAACAGCAAAGAAAGACGAAAAATCGACTCGAAAGCTTTTAGCTGCAAGAAGGATGCGATAGAATTTACGAGAGATTTGATGAAGCGTACCAATCTTTTCGGAAGCTCGACTCGAACCAACCGTCCCCCAGTTACCATTCAAAGGATCGTAATCGGCAATACTTCCGACTGGCCTCTGTTGTATCGGCACTGTAAATCGGTGGCTTTAAGTGGCACACGTAAATGATTGATGACAAGTTCAAATGAAATGAAATGAAACGACATGAAGAGGAATAATACCATTATTAACTCAACAATATTGACGCAACTAACAATCACCACCACAACAACAATAACTCAATAATTATTCATTCACAACAAAAACCAATCTGTAATCATTGGAATGCACCTCTTTCTTTCACGCTAATTGAAATTACTCAATCTAAATTAACACCTAATTCGAAGTTTCTAGGAACGGGTAACCGATTTCGTTATTTTCAGTCAAAAATTATGAACGAGATGAAAGTTTTTACGAAAGAGACTTGAAACGAATGCTAACGTTTTCATTGAATTTCATGAAACCTATTGACTCAACTCAAAGATCATGTACAGAAGAACATTCAGCAGTAGATAAGCACACAACAGAATAGACTGTAACTGAGTGTTGTAGTTGAAACCGATGATGATAAAGCATTTAGAAGGATGCCATATGATAAATGAAGATATTAGAAGAGTGTGTAAAAGCACACGGGAATGGCATGATAATGGCCCGAACAAAACGGTTTCCTCCGAGAAGTGTGCTTGAATCGGTGGTAGAAGATATTCCATTCAAAATCATGCATTAAGAAACGCAAATATACGGCAGAAGTGTTCACGGAAGAGTGAAGCGTCAACTCATCTTTCCTGATCACTGAACATGCATCAATCAAACGCTTGTGATTATGACAATAAAATAAATTCACTAATTATTTCTGTAGATATAAGTACTATCACTAATCAAAAACCATTCTTCACCTTAACACGATGAGATTTCATTGATATTCAACATATTTCTGATAGAATAATCGAACTCATACAGTACTGCTGCTGCTGCACGAAAATACTCGATGAATTTTGTCTGAGTTATGAAGTAAATTCTAAATTTTATAGCAATTTTCAGCAAAACGGTAGTCATTCAGCTTGCGATCTGTCCACATAATGAGTGAATATTAACTGCGATACGGAGGGCTTGCAGAAGTTGCAGAAAGTTCAACGATAACAACGACATATTGCGGTGAATGAGTTCGTTCTTGAATGAACACAAATCGGTGAGCCACAACAGAAATATCCACAAAACAATCAATTTCCGGATTCGCTAAATGAGTTTTTTGAGAAATGTCAACAACTGAACGTCTGCGACCTGAAAAGAATGTGGCAGGGAAATACTTGGTGTGTGCGGTGATAAAATGTTAGCAAGGAAACATTCACTGAGTAAACAGCAAACAAGATGTAAGTGCGTGCATGATAAACGAATATGAAGCACATAACGATAGTCTTTTATTCAAAAAGTATAGCTGCAGTTAGTCGATGCCGTTGACGAAATGATCGAAAATCAATTTGAAAATGAACAGCGCAATTGTGAATATCAGTGTTTGATTCCTATCATGAGGTTCTTGATCGTTTTAAAAGTAAGTCACATCAAAAAGTATCTAACGATGCAAAAATGAATTCAACGAATTCAACTCAACCAAATTAGTGATGAAGTTTGAAGAATTTCACGGTATAAATTTTCGGAAGAATTTGTTCCCTTCAGTTTCTATATATTCATAACGAAAAAGTTTCGCTACTGAAGCCCGATAACGGCAAAATACCCTACGCAAAGTAAGGAACTGAAATCATGAATCTCGAAATGCTCCAAAAATTCCAAAAACGAAAATATTCCAAAAACCTCACTCAACAAGCGTATTCATCCACATAAACGTGCCAAAATATCCTCACTGCATTATGCAGATTCTGAATATGTGCCGTTTACTTATACCATAAGAGGTATAAGCACGTAACAATGGCATAACATGCGAGATAAAACAGTTCATCCATTGATCACTGAATCAATCACGAAGGCATGCAATCTCAATCAATCAGCATAATCCTACCTCGACCACCCTGTTCTGACGAGTAGATTACTGTGCCGGACTGCGATGCCAACCGGCGTGAATACGGTGATCCGACACCTCCTTCAGGCCTGCTCCCAGTGGCCGTGACTCTGCTAGGCGCATTTTGAGGCTGCGTATAGTTGCCGGACGCCGGCACTGGTGTATGTGATTCAGCCACGAAACCGTATGAGGTCGCTGCAAACAGCGAGCGCAACGCATGCGGAAACCAATTTACTGATTTATTACGGTAGGTATTATGGTATTAATTTTATGGATGATCATTATTTGTGGGAGTTATTGGAATGTATTTGGAGGTTACGGTGGTTCTAGTAGAAAGTTGTAATTGTATGGCATAACAATAACGGTGCTGGAATTATATGAATAGTTTGGCAAAACCAGTAATATGATGCAATGATTAAGGGAATTCCGTTGGGAATCAGATTTGGAGCCAGAAACTACTTCCGTTCATGAGACATGTAACTCTGATGATGAAGTCATTTCTTTTTAGAGATGGTGATTCCATGTTAGTACCGGTGATTTCCTTCAGTGATCAGGCGGCATTCATGAGACCTCAGCGCACATTTTTTGACGGCAATTTGTAAATTTGCCCTTGGGTTACGAGGCTGTTAGTGAGGATATTGAAGAGAACATCATTAATTGTAAGATAGGATAAAAGTGAATGATATCCTAACGATATCGTTACCATTACAAAACAACTCACATCAAGCTGTAAGCAATGACAACACAAAAGTGTTACAATGGACAACAAGTTAACATATCAATGAATTTTCATCACAATGTGTACATAACACAGACGAATTAGATGCATTCATTCTTTGAAGAACGATTACCTTTTGAAAAATTCACTTCATACACAAACGTACGGCGAACGTGAGTAAACACGAAACAACAGGCCAGAACGCGCAACATTTCTATGCATTTAAATCTATTTCCAGTCAACCGCGGTGGTCAAAATCATCATAAAATACGCTTTCACAATCAGCAGTCGATGTTGGACCGAACTGATGCTTCGAACAGCTTTCGAATGCACCACAAAGAAATTGGACCCTTGAACAGTCCAAAGAGAACTTTTGAGTTTTACGACGCAGTAGTCGCTGATAACATTAGTGAATTGCTCGAGATAATATTCATCAGAGAACGATGCGAGCCCTCAATATCTCAGATGTTAGTTGGTGAGTGAAGAAGAAGAAAAACGAGACGAGACGAGTTAACCGAGAAGATATGTACGTATCCATTTGACGGTAAATGCTACCAGGCAACAACACGACAAAACATTTTCTTCCAGAAACGTTAAATACTAATCGAGCATTCGTCTTCTACTGATCGCTTCAACTAGTATACACTGCACTGCATCACTCGCTAATCATCGAAAAACGGGACAATATGAATCCTATCGTCAATTTATTCACAAGATTTGTTTTATTCGAAAATTATTCTCCAACGAAAAAATTACAATGTTTCGAATGAACATTACATGAATCCCAGTTAAAAGTTATGCTATGAGTAAACTAAGTAAACTAACATCACACTCAAAGTGACTTTTGAATACAATCAAGTTTCATGGCAAAATCATATCCCGATCCATACACAACAATTGTGAGAATCAATCAATTATTATACGCTACAGCCACTCTTATTCAACATCAACAACAATGATGCATTCATTAAGAAATATATTGGTGAAAATATGGAAAACACCGGAAAAAATCACCGAGAGAAACGGAATCAATGATGAACTTTGCAGATGAATCTACAAAGTTCGATAAGTTGACTCTTGAAAGATATTTGATTAGCTAATGTCATATTGGAATAATGGATTAATTTAGTTTCCAAACAACCGATTTTTACCCAAGCAGCGTAGGTAAGAATTGTGAGGTAGATTCAGATCGAGAAAGAGTCAGATCACAGACGCATAACTCTTTCAATTCGAAGAAGTTTGAAGAAAAATCATTGAAAATGAAAATACGAAACCACCTGATTACGAGATATACTCCGAGATACAATTATAACATGAGACAATAAGTGAGCAACGAAGAGCCGGCTGAACAAAATAAAACTATTCGCATGAACTATCTTTTAATTACATAGCAAATTATAATCAACACAACACTTTCGCTTTTCAAGAATGCAAGTAAAAAGAACTGAACTCGAAAATCGAGATCCGTACATTAAAAAGTGAATTGAGCAATGAAAATCGACCAAACTCTTTAAAAGTGGCACAAAACGAAAACAAAAATATCGCTTAAAATACACGTAGAAATGTTTTCATTCACATAAAAACATTTAAGGAATATAAATTTTGAAAGGGTTCTATGACTGGTCATTACTCTAGGGTGTCGAGGAAGGACCAGATTCTGTCTTATTACTATCAACGAATTCAACACCATCAACACTACAACTGTTAGCAGTGGCAATTGTGGTTGCTGATGAGGTTAGGAAGAATTGTACTGGAATTGGGAATAATAATAACTCACTTTGCCCATCTACTGCGTCTGCAACAGCTCCGGAAACTTGTTCGGCTGCAGGTCGAATCTCATCTTGAAGTTTCTTCTTCTCCAACTCACCATGATACGCGACCTGAATATGATATTGCTCCAGAACAACTCACAGTTTAGGGAATATGGAATCGTTTCCAGACTCAAGCTTAGGCTGAGTAAAGATATTCTTACGCTTTGCTGAATTCATCATATTTTTTCGATGCCTAAACATCACGCAATTGCTGGACATTATTTCGATACTTGGGTTTTGAAATAATCTCGCTTAAGTTATTTGTTGATGTGTTTATAGAAGTAGATGAACTCACCTGTGACTGAACTCTTGTGTTTCGCAAATGACGTGCCAATTCTGGATCATCAGCAATTTCGATTTTTTGTCCCTTCGATTTTTCGAATTGTTCATGATATTTCACCTGAACGTTAAAAAACCATTGTTTAGATGAAATTATCTGTGTGTCAGGAAGAAAGTCATACAATTTCCATTCGAATCATAGCAATAATAAACCTTTTAAGTGCTCCATGAAGCATTATGATCAGCGCATTTTTAGCTTACTACTGCTCTTTCCCATAATAGCCATCCTATGAGCGAGCGCCATTTCTTATTCTTTCCATATACAATCGTTATGGCCCAATTCACATTACCACATAAATTACATTCCGAAATAAGAACCGAGAGTCGTTGAAGTATCACTGAATGCACCCCAAATCGCATAAACGATCACGAAATTCGATGTTCTTTTTTTGATTTATTCACTCGATACCTTCCACTTAAGCTGGTTCTGCTATTGAACAGTTAGTAGTTGTGTTATGGGTTGTTTGTTGACAGTTGAGTGACAGTTCATCTAATATTTTCGTTGTGTTCGAATAGAAGTACACACTTTGCGTATATTCAATTGTGCGAGAACGTCTAACTTTACTATTCAGTCATTATCTATCGATGTTGATGAAATATTTTAGGTGAAAGAATCTCGTGGGATGCACTATCAGCTTTAGCCATTACTTGCGATATCCAATAGCTATACCACCACTCCTCTATCCAGCTATTTCTCTACAAATTCAAAGCTACGCAACAATCGTACAACAACATCACATCGCACTCAACAAATACCTTGCTTACATATTCGTATCCATCAGAAAGTAAACACAAGATGATCTATATCTATCAACCGTGTGATATAAAACTGATTATTGCTGTAACATTACTTCGCTGCTTCGAAAAATCAGTTTTCGTTTAACAATCAATCACTTCAGCGAAAAGAAAGAAGAAAAGATTTAGAATATTCACCGATTCTCACAATTCCCTTCGGAAATTTCTCAGTTTCATTTTGGTTTCCCGAAGACTGTGAAGGGCTTGTGTAACAGTAATAAGCAACTACAACAACATCGATGTATAAGCTTCACTAAGCAAATTCACAAATCATAATTGGCACAATCAAGACCATAAAAGTTACATGAAATCGCACGGTGTAAAAAAGATTCTCTGAATGAGAAGTTGTATGAATGACGACGTCTGAAAAGACTGACCTGACTCTGTAACCTGGTATTTTCGGCCAGTCGTCGCATTTCTGGTGTATCCACAACTACAGATGCCACTGTTTTCGGGTAGTGACTGAAAAATCGAATCGCTTCGCTATGTATCAAACTGACATAACTGATTGCTTAGTACAGCTTGAATTAAGAGAAATTAGCTGATCTTGAATTGTCTGATCGTGAGTCAGATGGATGGATATATGATAAGAAAAACGATCAGTATGAATAGAGGTTTATTCCGATTCACTGTCAAATATTTTTGTGCTCAAAACAATCACGAAATTATAAACATTATTGGAGTAAATGTTGATCTAGCATGCGATATCATTATGTAATAATCAAACACAAATACTGTGCAATATTCAAGACTTACGGCTCACAATACGGCATCCGATTGTACCCTTTGTAGTTCTTCATATTCAACGTCATACCACATACTGTACACTTGAAGCACTGCTTATGCCATACCTATAGTTTACCGTTTTCATAATCCAAATTCCATCAATTGTCATCATTTGAATCTGCTCATATCATATGCTCGGAAAGGGTGAAAGTTTTCGCAGTCTAAATAAGAGTCCCCAAAATTTTGTCTGCTCAACGAATAATTTTGTAAAAAGCATTCAGTGCACATGCGTGTTAAACAGTCACCATCATCATAGGAATTGTTTCGCGTACACAAATATGAATTGTGAATGTGCACATCTGCAGTCTCAATAATCTGATTTATCAGATGCTCTCTTTTTTCTGCTGGATGCGTTTTTTTTTGGATGTTGGATCTATATTCGTTCATATCGAATCAATCAAATCAATTCACATTACAAACACAAACATCTGAGCATCATCGAACCGATATGATAAGAATTTAGTTTAGAAAAGGAAGAAGATAATCAGTACACCGTATTTACGAGATCTATACCAATCTCACAATCATTTAGTTTATTTAAAAATTTATTTTGGAGAATTATCGCTTATTGTCAGACTTTTTTCCAAACCATTATTCATCACTGAGCGAGCGCATTGATTGCTGTGATACCAAAAAAAAGAGAATTCACTCATTCAAAGCATAGAGTCGTAGTTAAGGGAAAAATTTTTTCAAAATTTTAGCGATAGAAATTTTTTTGCGGAAAAATTTGCACTTTAATTCCGGGAATTTCACAATTAGTATTTCATGATAATCATCAGCGAGCATCATCTCTCTTGATGCATTCATGATTGAGTTGCTGCACATTACAAACGCAATACACATACAAAGGTACACCTAATACATCAACATTGGCTATCAATCCCAAATGAACTGCTCGTAAAATAAAGATATAATCAAACACGCACGATGAAATCGTACCATCAGATAATCCATTCGTTTTTTTCTGCATCTCTCAATTTCTAGTTGCAACTCAATTGTTGCATTTATTTCATCAGCAGTCTCTAGCAACTACCATGCAAACAGATCATTTATTGTAATCAATAAAGGAAATTCAAAAAAAAACACACACAAAGAAATCAATTCAAACGTTTCATATTATTCTGATTGCAACTAAGAAATTGTCAGTCACATCATCAAATCAATCGACAGCGATCTACTAAAATCGCAGAAAGAATTCAAAATAAAAAAATAAATGCTCAATGACGATTTTTCCATTCATCGTTCTTCGAATCTTATCGTTCAACTGTAAATACGGTTAGCCGCTGACCTTGCCCATGCTCAAAATGAAGTCTAACTTATTCCATATCAAACGATCTAATTAATCTCGAGATGGCTTCCAGATCAAACATCAATCATTATGGAGTCTCTGAAGGTCTGTGATGATAAAGCGCAAAAATTATCACCATTTATTACCTAACAACAAATATGAGTTGGTTTTTTTACACAGATATAGATCGCTGACTCATTGCTATTGAGGTAGTTGAATGTGATTGACAAGCCCGCAGAACAGCGATAAAATCGCTTCCCTTGTTAAATTAACGAGAACCGCATCAAACACTCACATCTACATCAACTGAGAATGACCGTCAATCGTTTATCAGTCTTCGTATAGTTTTCTATTAGCAAATGTGATTAGCATTTCGGCTTTACTTTAACACTTGTGCATAAGAAAAATTGATTCATTTCCCATCTCATTTGCATCATTCTGAATAATCGTTAGTTTAACTACAAAGTAGTTTATTCCGTGACGGATGAATGCATGAATTACTGACGAGAAAATGCATCAATTTGACATAAATAATGATGCTAATGGAACAGAATACTTCGGGAGAGTGTGATATTCAGTGTGATGATAAATAATGCTGATGATAAAAGAGGCGCATAAACTCGTAATGATAGTGAACTGCTGATTGAATGAATAAAACAAATAAGGAATGAATAAATGATTAAAGAACGAACTTTGTCCAGACATTTGAGCTCTTCGAGTGGATATACGGTTTTACCGCATTCACTTCTTGCACATATCTTGCTCATTGTTTGATGATTTGCTTTGGTGATTCGATGCGATCTATCCGCTTCGATTGAACAATCAATAATCAATGAGCATCAACCACGAAGTATCTATCAATCCACCGAATGAATATATACCCAACCTCCGCCCACAGCGATTCCAATCGAACAATCTCACGACCTCTTTTCTGCAACCGAACAACGAATATAATACACTCTGCATTTATTCATCCACATCAAAAAAAGATTGAGGCGGATCATTTCATATGGATTCGAAGAAACACCCAATAAACAACATCGTAAGGATATGTCAAGAAAACAGTAATGATCTCGACTTGCGCCACGGATTTTCTGCACTTCACGGGGAATCCATCCGAAGGCGGCAATGGCAAAATTCAACCAAAAGTTACAATAACATACAAATCTAGAGTGCGGTACAGTTCATACGCAGTAAAGCAATAAAGTGACACGAAAGCGTTCGATAAACATACTTTCGAAATAGAATGCAAAAAGGTATGAACATACTCCAGACACGCATTACTAACAGATGACAACAAATAATCTTCATTCTATTGCGATACTTGAAACATTCTTCCTTATAAATGATCCTCTCTGTTCAGGACATAAATGAAAATTTCTTGTTTTGAACGCAAAAGATTTTTTCGTTTCCAAAAAAAGGCAATTTTTCACTAATTAACAAAACAGGTCATCGAGCTGTTGAATGATTATGGCATTGATTGGTGTTGAATCTGAGAAGATATATGCGCATAACGTTGAGAAGCATTCAACTGCAATAGTTAAAATGCTTTCCTTAACCATTCGCTTCATTGCTTCTCAAAAACAACAAATTCAATACTGCTCCTTGGTAACATTGATCAATTTGATACTATACGAATAGATAAGAAAGAGTGTTTTCGCAAGGATTTGCTCTAAAGCTTCATCAGTTTCACGAAGTGCAGCTTATTGGAGCTGCCTCCCCGCCGCCTCAAAATAATTCCCTACTGACTGTAAAATATGAGTTTTGCTCGAATCCAAGTGTTCTCTAGTAATTCATATGTGATATTTTCATCAATTATACGTCGTTAGTTCAGCTGAATACATAAACCTCATGAGAAGCAGCTCATCAGCTCAACTGCAACAAACATAAATTTTTGCTTCTAAAAGAGATAAAGACTAAAAAAATAATGAGAAATTGCAGTCATAAACCAGCAGATGATCAAGTGAGTTCGTCCAAAAGCACAGAATTTTCCTCACGATCAGCAAGTATACCTTCTTCTTCCACTTACCAGTTTGTAATTTTCATAAGCAATTGCAACTAAAAGTTAATCAACAATCATCTACTAACATACGATAATTCGCATTTTGCATTTCGAAGAAATGTGAATACGATGATTTTGTTGGTTAATATTCTAAAATGTGAAGTTTACAATTACAAACGAAATCTTCCACAATATCCATTAAATCAAATGTACGAATATCGCAATTATATTTTCTTATTGTTAAATGTGCAATAGTAATGGTTGACGAAATCCATTCGGAAATACATTTAAGTGACCGAAACGATCGCCTTTCTAGCAAAAAACTTGCAATCGTTGATTCAAAATGCATGATACTCCATTTGTGACACCACAATCTCAAACTCTCCGCAAATGACACTTTTCACCATAAATAATAAACTACTCATATCGGCACTCAATTTCAATACGTTTGACATCTAACTGCAAAGAACTGCTCTAAAAAATATCTCATCATCAAAGCAAAGTAACCAACTCAAAACAATAATTCGTCAATCAAGCACACAAATCACTTTCCGTATCGATTGAGAACATGACAAATACAGCGAATGATCATGAAAAATACGCGATCGCAAACAGAATTCAACGAAAACAAACAATAAAATGAGCTCAACAACAGGTTTTCAAAAAATTTCCACAGAACGTCACTTATAATCGCGCTTGAGTAAAATGGAACCAGTCACCAATCCAAATAACAAATGCAAGCTTCGTAACAGTATTGCGCTCAACACGTGTGCATTTCACGCATCAAAAACTTCGAAAATAACAATAATAAGACCAGTAATGATGCCGTTCACAGTGATAATATCAGTAATAACAATATCAAAATACAATATTATCATATCAACAATTCAGTGGTACTGGTCTTTTGCTATGATCAAGTTTTATAATCGACCAGAATTCCTCTTCCCATCCAAAAATAATTGAAGGGGGCAAAATCCATCCACAATGAGGATCTCTGTACCTAGCAGAAGACTACAAACTGACGACAGTGGCTGGTAATATCGAATGTTCGGACGCAACTACATTTGTGGCATTTCATTTGAAATGCTTTGCTAAATTTGTGACTAAACATTCTAATCGAATGAAGCAATACGGAATAAAATGGGTCAATGAAGGCAACGAAAAAGCTTTTCAATTAAACAAAAATTGTTGGAAACAAAATAAATTTATGTGCAAATTTATATTGCTGAAACATTTGTTGAAGAAAATGGAACAAAATGAAGCAAAATACTGACAGAACGAAACATAAATGAAATGAATATCAGTGCAACAATCATTGAGAATTGTGCACTGAGTGGCGAAGTCATCAGAAGAAATCGAGCGACCGATTTTAAAGTGAACAAACAGTTCATAAGCGACAGCTGTTTCATCTCGATAGGTGCACGCGTAATGCTTCACTTCAAAAGTTATAATAAGCTGTTGGGTTGGTGTATAGGTGAATAAATAAATGAACGAGACGAAACGAAAGAAAATGCGAAAATTCTTCGTTGTAAACAACGATGACTAACGGTTTCATTTGTGAATGCAGTGAACATAAGAAATGATGATGATGACGATGAAATGAATCTCAATCGCCATGATGGAAGAAAATAAAAACAAAGATCAGAAGCATTTGTTAACATTAAGACGTCTGGCACCAACTGATTTTTCTGAATAAAATTAGATTAAATCATATCAAATTATTGCCGACATTGAAAGTCTTCAAAAAAATCTTTTAAAAGAAAAACATATTAGGTCATATGGGCCACTGTTCTGAAATTTCTTACCATAAAACAATTCAAGTTAAGCTAATTCATTACGTGGATCAGACTAGGTAACTTCAAACTAGGTGACAATGATTCAGTTTTCTACTTAGAATGAAAAATATCGGCATAAGCATGATAAGTTTCATGCAGATTTCAACTTGTAGTTATCATCTCATCCGAAGAATCATTGAGGTTGAAGTGTACTCTATTCAAACATACGATTGATTCTTTCGGTGAACATACAATATGTATGCCCATTCGAATGAATGATATAATTCTTCTTTCGTTTCATTTAGTAATCAATTTGTACATGGCCTCCTTAATGAGATCGATTCATGCACTCCCATGCGTCAACCAAACGACTGACTCAACAAAGACGGATCAATTTCAATGAATGACACCAACTTATTCATGGCTTACGTATGTAAGTGTACTTCTACTGTCGAAGTTATCAACTGCGGAGAACGTAGAAGAATAGCAAATTTATCACATGCATAATCAATTCACATTACAGCAGCTACCCTGAACATGGAAAGAGCATCGTATAGCACACAACAAATCCCATGTGAAATACTGAGATGTTGAGAGACAATCGGTGTGATTCTTCAATTAAATCCATTTTGCTTTTATGACGGTGGTTCACTGAATGACGTCTCAGCGAGCGATAATTTTTGAAAAAAATGGAAACGATATGCTATTTATAGGAATCGTTTAGAATCAGTCATTACCTTATGTGACAGAGCATTACTACACAAATGATTCAGCAATCCGAAATGATGCAAAATGCTGCATTCTAGGAACCAGAAAATGTCATTTTTTCGACTGATTTATCAAAAGATTCTATTCCAAATACAAACAAAAAATCCAATTGTTTGTTTGCACAGTAAAATTCTTGTGATTCAAATGATTCACTTTTATCATATCCAAACAAACCAATAAGCACAAATATCATTACCAAAACGAAAATTTCATTTCGTGAATATTACCGCAAAAAAACAGCAAACTTCGAAGGAAATGAAACAAATTTGGGAAAACTGATTTAGAAAAGAAATTGTAAAAAGTTCTGTGTATTGTATAGTACGGGACGAATACGTGAAAAAAATCAATACAGCCCATAACCGCAACAAGAAATTGCAAAGTTTCAATGAGAAGTAATTTACTTCCGCCAGAACGAAACCCTACCAAAAGCTCCGACAGCATCGTTAAAAAATGCTAAAAACGGCTCTGAGTAGATGTGGACTCGATAAAAATTACCCATAGTCCATTGATAATTTCTTAATCGTTAGGCAATGTATTAATAAAGAAAAATGCATACCATCGAATCAACTAATCGTAAAATTTGGATGCACCTATGAAAAGTAGTGGGATTTCACCTCGGTGAGAGATTGTCGGAAACACTGACGATTGAAAGTTTATACCGATCATAATAAATGATATAAAAGATGATCGATCATCTTGCATTGATTGAAAGAGTTGATAAGTGGCACGAGGGATACGATATCCATTCGGCAAATAAGCACGCATGCATCTCATGTTATGGTCATCGCAGGTTAACGACAACTTCAACTGAATATGAACTGATTTGAATGATTGATTCGGTGTTTTCGAGTGCATACAGATGTACCTGTTGCAATGCACACAATGCACTTCGTACATCATAGATATGCATCGCAATCAAGAGTGATAATAATGTAAGCAATTAAAATTCGCAAATGTAGAATATTCAATGTAAACGTACGACGAAACATCTGAATATTATAATACAATTGAATATTACCATTTCAATTCGACATTCGAATGAGTGCATTCGTTATTTTGGCAATTACGTCAAGGTCAATCAATGAACCAATCCAACAATCAAGTAAATACCTCTTATATTTTCATCAATTGCATTAGCAAACAGATTTATTCATTCACTCACTCAACATTCCAATACTTCATTTATGGAATACATCAATTCATCATTCGATTAATTTATATTTTGTACTAGTGAAGCATGTCCAAATACCCTATCAGTATCCCATCATCAGCCAGACAGTCTGTACCAAGCAAACTGCCGTTTTTTAAGGCATCCAAACATCCAAATAAAAAAATTCCAACTAAACATGCCTGCTGCCTTCACTTAAAATCATTCGTTATAGTTACTAGCAAAAACAGCGCAAGCTTCTTAAAGTGCTCAGTAATAAGAATCAAAGAATTTATCTATATCAGTATAAGCAAATATTCGAATGATCCCATCTGCACAGGATATCATTTACAATCGCATCAAGAACTCATCTGCAACTGTAATTTCAGACATACTTGCATTCATTCAAGTAATCAAATGCCAAGTAGAATTGCTGCATGAAAAACAAGCGAATCCACTTCGAGATGAACACTGTTAGCTGCTGCCTAGTCTATAAGTACATCTTCAGAGATTAATTCAGAAGTGGGGTTCATTCAGTCCGTTCTTCTTGGCTGAATTGAAGTGGAATTGAGCAGGGAGATGACAGCAAATAAATTTAACAAATCGAGCAATACGATGAGGACAAGAACAAGACATTGCAGACTTAAGTATTTGATCATCAACTCAATCCTCATCACATTTCTCATTATTCCGATTGAAAAGTCACATTGATATTTCGAAGAAAAGTAAACCTAGAAATTTCTAAAATTCAACAGCACAGCAAATTATCGCTGGAGAAAAAATGAATGTGATTTTGTGAGAGAATCAGTTTTCATGACGAAACAACACGCAAAAACGCACATCAATGCCCATACCGACCCATATGTTTCATTTAAGAAATTATTCGATGAGAATCAACGAATGAAATAAAAACTGACAAATCATTCGGATGAAATCAATCAAAATGGCACGCCAAATAAAGTGCACACTTTTCGAAAATGTTTCTTGTCCAATCAGTGTGAATTTGATGATCGTTAAATTTGCACATACACATACACAAGGAAAATGCAAGCATGCCTTTTTGTACGCACCTTTGAGTCATTATTTTCGTTGAAATCATGTTCTACTAAAAAAATATGAGTTGGGTTGAGAAAGTTAAGCTCTCAGATACCTCAAAGACACTGAGATGCACCATTCGGTTCCGGGCAAAAGGGCAAAGCTTTGCCCGGTGAGCGCTATTTAACTCCTACGAATCTAGTTGGAGTTGGAGGCGGTTTTTCGGTCTTTTCAGCTTCTCTCAAACTCAGGTAATTAGGAAAGGTGTTGATGGATTGATAGTATCCGGTAACCAAGAACTACTGAACAGAAACTCAAGAAATTGATACAACATGATGTTTTGCTTAATTTGAATATGTGACGAGTACCATACAAGAATGACAGAGTGAAGCAAACTTCGATTTCACAAATAAAAATTCTCACTTCAAGACGAACGATTTTGGCTTTTGCTTAGCCGTAGAGAACTATAATCTAACAAAAACAATCGCAACATGTGTGTCATAATGCAAATGAAATGATGAACACCACCTCTGCATTGAAGACACATTTCGGAAATTGTTTTTCATTTGGCCAGAAAATATGATTTTTTTTGAGGTGCACATTTCAAAAGGAGCATGAAAACAATGAAGAGTGCGTCTAATTTATGTTCATCTCGGTGTGATAGCATCTTTACGAGTTTCGTGGTAGAGGCGTCGATTTCAATTAGCGAAAACGTTTGCAGGCAATATATGCAGTCAGATAACTTTGGGGATCGCATCAAACGACCACACTTTCCACTTTCAGCATTCTCTCGTATAACGATTGCAGTGCATTTCGAAACCTGATGAATCGCAAAAGTACAAAACTATCAGCAAAGAAACTAGATGTCAGACAAAGAAGTGAAACACAACTGAACTAGCGGGAAATGCCTCAATAAAAAGGTAAAGCCTGCAAATATTCCCCTATCCCTAGAGAATTTCATGTTTCACAAGTAAATCCTCTACAGCATTCCTCTATTAAAACTATGATCAATGATTCAAGCGATCGAGAAAATTGCACATTTTTTTGGGAAATGCATTCGGGAATGAAAAGTTTGATAAATGAACGTGGAACGAAACGACTTGTTGCACAACAAATGACAAGAACAATAAATGAAAAGAAACACGACTGAAATTGAACTAATAGCACACGACAGCAATTATCGACACTGAAAACGCAAAGCAATCCAAATGCTCATCTCATGTTTTTCACATAGAACAATGAACCAATTCATGCTGATGAAACAAATTTCGTATAATATTAGCAATGCGAAAACTAATTTCGTTAGTTGTTGTGATTCAACAGAAACGTTAGCAACTTGAGAGACAGACAATCAAAACTATGTTATGAAATAATAGCCTTATTCAACAAATAAGAAACAACTGAAAGCACTATTGAACTGAACCAAAGTGAATAATCGAATTTTTGATGTTGTATACGTATATTGGCGTGCATTGGACGGATACATTGATGATATAATACGTATTCAATGCCGTTCTATTGAACGACTGGATAGAGTACCATTGCTATGAGCAGCACTGCAGGCTGGTTCTAAACTCAGAACATAATGCAAGGTGAAGAGTTACGATTCTAATTCTGAGAAGTGTTCGGGTGAAGAGAGTGAAAATACGATTAATACAACGATACTGAAGAAAGATTGGTATCGAACGAGAGGTTGATGTAGTGAATAGAGAATGAGAAAACAATGAAGCATAATTGGGAAAGAATGAGAGAGCATAGAGAACATGAAAATTGAAGAGGCGAAAAGAATGAGAAGATGAAGAGAGACCATCAAAATAAAATGGAAAAGAATGAGAAACATGTGGTAATAAAGCAACCAGCTGTCTGTCACCAATGAGCTATTAGTGAGTGTAATTCGCATCCAGCTAACCAAAAGCTTGTCTATCCAGTTGAGAGCGCAGCAACCTCCTACGCCCTGAGCGATCTCGTAATAATCATCAAATTCTTTTATTTCTCGTCTTTTCTCTTACTTTGTTCCTTCAACAATGCTCACTGTAACTGTTAAATATATCACAACGATATAATAAGACTTCGCAAAAATATGCTGCATACAAACGTTACGTGTATAATGCAAATAAATATTTGTAACAATACGATTTCTTTAAATCTCAGCGATTGTATTACAACTATTCATCCTTTTATTCTCGACAAATTACTCATCGAAAATTTCCACAACTCAGACCAATCCCTCTCTGTCAATCGATTCAATATTGTTTTCTGAAAAGAGTGACCCAATTTCCATGGATGACTCCTTACGAACAATTTTTCGTCACTCTCATGAAGGATTACGAAATTTTCAGTGAGATCACCTTAATAATTCTGCAACAGAACAACCAGTGAATGAGAAAATCCTATCTTAGATAGCAGCCAGTTATAACCAACGAACCACTCCAGTATCATTGTTTTCATCAGCTAGTCCTGACAAATCTTCAAAAAACCCTGACAATATTAATGATACCAAAGGTAACGTTGAAAAGCACAACAATGACAAGAACTATGAATCAGAAAGAATCTTATCACAAAATAACCTTAAAGTAGTATGGATCAACAAATGGATTCTATGAAGTTGCCAAATTCTCAGAAAAACTACCAAACTGTCAGCATTCTTCCAACTGCAGCAGTAATCTAGTGATATGTTCAGTTCAAATCGTTATCAATGAATCCAATCGAATAATTTATTATCAATAATGCAAAATCCATTCGTACAGTTACGTTCCATAATTCTACTAATTTTTATGTTTGTTCACCATGTTTTTAGTTATGTGAAGAAGACGGAGCATTACCTATCAGATTATTGCTTTTTCAAAAATTCTCAAGGATTCCACTGAGTTGAAATATACGTTCATGGATTCCAGTTTCTCAAATCCGATGAAATATTCTCGAACATGTGCTAATTTCTTTTGCTAATACATTTTCCGCACGAACGTCATGAGATGGATTCAACATATCGACAGCAGCAGAATCGAACATACTCTACCGTCAATCTTTTATTTGTTCACAAATTTTCGATAAGTGAATTAGTGATGAACTTTTTAAGGAATAATAATACTA
The DNA here is from genome assembly GCA_035041965.1 of Anisakis pegreffii. Taxonomy (NCBI): domain Eukaryota; kingdom Metazoa; phylum Nematoda; class Chromadorea; order Rhabditida; family Anisakidae; genus Anisakis; species Anisakis pegreffii. The sequence goes on along the minus strand of JAPYMA010000098.1, from coordinate 84,076 downwards.
ATATCATCAAAATAACCCATTCAACATGGATTATTAAAAGAAAATCGCATCAAAACGGATGGATAGCTGCTGCCATAAGGCTCCTCGTTTAATCGGTCTCATATTATGCCAATATATTATGCCAATTCCGCAAAACAACCAATTCCAACTCGCAAAACAACACAAAACGGAGAAATCAATGCGATGAACATGCAGCTAATCCGCTTATTAGTTAATACAAACACTCGTTCACACTATTAAAGCAACCGCCGAACCGACTTCTCTCCAAACATAAAGAAAGACACACATCGTAGGGACATTGCTTTGAGATGAGAATACAACAAGAATTTATTAATAAACGGATAAATGAACCATTAACTGCTTTATTCATTGAACACTCAATTTTTGATGAGTTGTCAATAGTATCGTTGAAATTGAACATTTTTTACAAAAGTTTCAGAAGAAACAGCATTGAGAAATGTATCACACTATCAAAACGGCGAATTAAAAACGTAACTCTTGTAGATATCGGCTTCTGTGAACAAATAAATGAATACATAAGAAATATTAAATGAGTAATCGGTCTGACTATAACTGCACTCAAATACAGCTGTCGATACGAACAATTTTGCAAACAATACAGCTAACCATGGGAACATCATTACAAAAAAAAACACTTGAAATCGCACTGTGCTCTCGCAAGAGAAACGAATGCATAAGAATGGAAACATGGAAAATGAGGAACAAAAAATTTGGAGGATTACTTTTTGCTCTGTTTCATTGTAACTGAACAATGTGTATTTCATACAGTAATATCATTTCGTTTGGTTAAAGCAAATTGTATTTTTTCAAATTGATATTTTCCTACGAACTTGTTGAGTGGCGAACGCATTGCACGATTCGAACGCACATCAGGTAAATGGAATTCTAACGATTGACTAAAGAGAATGCTTCAAGCGAGACCCGTTCTGCTGTGAGTGAAAATTGATGGCGCATTTTTTCTGTTACTTCAAATCATACAATATAAGAATCTCTCACAGCACAAGTGCAAACATAAATTCAAAATTTTCGTAATTTTTTTGACAAGCACAAATTCAGCATTCGACTAATGCACCAAATGTTAGACTCTTAAGTAAAATGTGAAAAGAAAATTTGCAAGACACTGAAATCACCCGAAAATTGTATCTAATTAACACTGAAAAGCATCTCGTACGAGATGACCTCAAACGTGTTTTCACGTTAATTGAGAGACTTCATGATGAGACTTCTTTCGCATTTTCCGATGCATTTCTTAACGCATTCGTTCATTTTAATCACATAAACAGTGCTAATTCAGAATCCGTCTTCCAAAAAAAGAACAAAGAAAAAATTCATCAAATGCTCAATCATTATTAAGTAAAAAGGTGACCGAGAATGCATTTGTTTGCCGTACAATGCAATTTTTTTGAACAAGTTGATCCAATTAAAAAACACTTATTGTTAGCTATCTGTGTCTCATCGAATCAACTCCTTATTCAGCTGTTCATCAAACTCGACATTTATCGAAGCAAAAATATCAAAGAAACTTGCGAATGCTTCACAATTTAACAAAAAAAATCAGACGGGACGAAACAACGACGAGCATCGAAGATATCAGTCAAGAAAATCACTGATCAGTGATCAATGAGACGACGGCAAATCGTTCTTCAAGTGAACGGGCAAGAATGCAATACGGATAGTATGGATGATGGATGTGCGCATGTTACAAAAACTCACAGAATGGTAATAATAAGCATGATGTGCTGCGTTCGCACAATAATCATATGATCGCAATGAATAAGTGCAAACACTAATCTTCATTCTTATGGAATAATCGTATCGCTCGCTCAAAGCTATCGCAATATTTTTTTTGATATCCTTTGAAAGGAACGCGTCTGACAATGATGAGACGATCAAGAAAACTATGTCAAAAGTTGATTTACTCAGTATTTATTCTCAGGTGATGGATGGATTGACGTTGAATGCACGACGCATATGATGATGTTTCACATTGCATTCGTTGTGTGTATCTCATAGAGAAATCTTCTTAAGATGTTTTGAGCGAGTGAGGTTTTGAGATCTGTTAGATGATGGCGGGAAATAACGAAGAATTTCGCAGTGATCTTATACGAGCTCGCTTGGTTATCGCCAATAACGCCAATCGCTATAAGTTTACGCCAAAGCAATCTTCATATCCACTTCATCTCAAATATCCTCCATACCCTACTCATATATTGCCTGGTTTCGAAATACCGAGCTTTGCACTCAAAAAACAGAATGCATACGAAAGAATGACAGCTCTCAAATCAAGTCATATCAACATGACTGTTACTGGAACTGCATTAGTTATCAATTTAATCGCAACAAAGACAAAACTCTCAAAAATATTCCACTTCTTACCTATAATCCGATTAATTTTCACGACAAGTAACATCGCGAACCAACACACAACGACAAAGAAAAGCTTCCCGAATATATTCCAAAATTAATTTTAATCATCCAAGCCAACTCAAGTCATTAACCACATCCACCTCAAGTATGGCACAAATTTCAAAACATAGCGCTCTCAAACACACAATCTCTAACAGTTAAAATTCATAATATCATAGTGCAAGCATGCTTCCACACCACATGTGTTGTAATATTGTAATATTGCAAGAACCAAATAACCTCTGTAGGGCAGCTCATCTCACCTTCATTCATCCACAGACCTTCGAATAACAAACGCTTGACCACTGCATCACTACCACATTAAACTGAAGTACGTGGAGCGCACAAAGCAGTCACCAAAACGTGATGTTTCCAGAGGAAACATTAAAATTGAAGTGAGTACATAAATGCAAGTGGGTATGTCTCAGAAATTTATATCATTCATCGAGAATATGTACATCCTCTGCGTAGAAGACAGTCTGTTTAATAATTTACCCTCAGTGCACACAATCAGCAATTGTCTATTGATAGTGACCATCGAAAGTGATTATTCATAAGTGATAAAATATTCATTTCGACCGCTACTTAAATACTGATCTCTTATGCAGGCCCATTCTAAAATTTGCAAACTAATCGCATTTCCTTGAACTGGAAATAGTATGATGTTTACAAGAATTTCGAGGTTGTGAAGGTCATTCGATGGGAAAAGTGAGCTTCCAGTCTATTATTCGAAAATCAGAAGCCATGATCTCTATGACAGATGTAAGAACTGTCGAGCTAAAGCAGTGGTTCTTATAGAGAGTGAAATTACCCACTTTGGGTAACTTGGAGGTGTCAAAGGGCAATTAGGATTTCGTGCACTTGTTATTTTAGAATAGAATGCCATTGTGATGATGTTTTTTAACTCGGGTATGTAAATGTGGTTAGTTGATGGCAACATTCTCCTAATTTCTGAGTATGATTAGCTCGTGAGCGCCTAACAGGGTTTTCATTCTTTTCCTTGCTGTTACAATCGCTCTCATAGCTTTTATCACCAAAAGTATTCTCTTTTGCTAATTTCTCATTCATTTCACACAACAATTAAAGTCCATTTCTCATTCTATCAATTGAACTCTATAATTGATCATTTCACTGTCGGACGTTGTTGAGCAATTCAATTCGATTGCTGTATTGTTGATTCCGACTGTCGACACTCGTCAACGTATCAAGTAAATAGTATGTGCTGCAGAATGAGAAGTTGATTGGACCTGTGAAAGCGAAATGAAACGAAGTGAATGAGAAAAGTCATCAATAGAACGGTATTCGCATGTGATAGCTATGAGAGTGAATACAACACGTATAGAAAGAATGAGAATCCATCTGAAACAGTTTGAAGTGACGTGTCACAGACAATAGCTTTTCATGCAGTCATAAACAATTGCAACAATCAGCAACACAATGGTCTAGACAATGGTTCTCGCAGGAAGTTAATTTACTCGTTTCGGGTAATATGGGGGTAACGGCGGCCTGCCAGATCATCAACAGGGGTAATGGAGCACCCGAACGTGAGAACCACTGAGCTAAGGGGAAAATCTGAGGGCATTGGTAACCTGAACCGGACAAATGTACTGTATATAACTGTTATCAATACGATCTTCGTAGGTCACAAAATGTCAGTCATATATGAAGCTGTATTTCAAGAAAAAAAATTTGCTCGACATCACACACTCTTTCTTAAACTAAGAGTTGCTTTTTTTCAAGGTATGTTAACAAATAATATGTTGCTGGAGTAATTTTAGCCTTGCTGCTAAAATATGTGTCCGTTGACCGCATTTTTTATTGTTGATCGCATTGAACTCAGTGGCTGTGCCATTTGAAACCTTCACTGGTGTGCGACTAAACGCTTGAAAATTAGTATGTGAAAAGCTTGAAAACAATTGAAAAAGTTCAGCAAAAGCTCTTGAATGAACCCCATTTAGACGTTAATATCAGATGTTTATTGAAAATTATCATCATAATTGTACAAGAACGGTAACAAGAAGCATCATTTTATTTGGCTATATTTTTGTTGTCAGTGAATAATGCTAAAATTGTCGGCAGCACGATCATGCTATGATAGAATCCAATCAGGCAAACGAATAATACACCCTTCACAAAACTTTCTGCGATGTATCCCTGAAAATTTAGCATAATTCAGTAGATGAACTGGTGGCTGTTGATATTCAAAGATAAATTCAATCATTCAGCTAATAACTTCGCATAACAGTCACAGAACCATGCATTCACCAAGTTAAAACTGATTTCATTTTTGAAGCAATTATAAAATATTTCGATCTGATTAGTACTGGAAGCTATGACAACGAAAGCAACTCGCGCTATATGAGTTCATCTTACGAATAAACATGAAACAACGCTTACATTGACCGGCGAGATGCATACAATACCGATCACAGTGGATAGTGATGATTGTAAAATTGGCCATGCTACTGTTGATAATGCTTCAGCTGAAATAAAATCACGCACCTAGACGACGAAAGACGTTCAGTGAATACCTGGATTGGCCAAACTATTTGCATGTTGTCTCAGGATACGTAATTTGAGAATATTTTCGTGAATTGCTAGATGAATCGCTACCGAACTAATTGCAAACAGAGGAAAATGAGAATGAGATTATTAAGTAGATAAGAGAGGTTAACCTAACGGATTGGAATGCGATGAAGAACCGTTGAAGGAGTTCGCGTGCTGATGGAAGTGAACCAAAAGATGCGATGAAAAATCCACTGAATATCCGATACTCAACAGGATGATGATCGTTGTAATCACATCCAATCTACAACCGCTTACACACAGTAACGCCATAACACCCATGTTGATACTGACCGTTGCCCAAGCCATCAATAAACAATTACGCATCGAAGGTATCAACAGAAGAGTTGCAAATACTGATGCTAATCCTGAACAAAACAATCAAATGAGGGATCCTTACTCATTTAACGTGCTATGTTTCGCAAGAGGTGAATAATGCTTAAAGCAACGATAAATTCATGAAGTTTTCAACCTGCAAGCAGCGTATTGATGACCACAACAGATGGTAATAATTCATCTTGCTCAGCGAGATCAAATGCTACATGCATTGGTAGCATTCGAACTGCGAAGCGTGCTGATGCCTTGTCAAGCATTGCACGCAGCGAATGCATTGCTTTGAGCCTGAAAATGCATTGCTCAACTTTTTCAGTGATAATCAACGTCAAGCAAGTAACGATGTACGATCTGAGTCAGCATTCAAAATTACATAAGTATCGCGATCATTAACGTAGAATAATGTTTTCATTTCAACAGTCACATGGAATAATTGAGAACTTGATGAGAACAGATAATATCAATATATGTCGACTCAACGTGACAACATTCATTTTTGGACATTATACCGGATCTTGGAGTGTATTTTACGTCAAATTACTAAATTTGGATTGGTTGGTTATTGAATGATTGCTTTGGATTGATTGCTAGATTTGGGTTGGCCGCAGCTGTGCATTAACAGATGTGGCAAGAAATTGTAATATGATTTGACCGGTGAAAGCAAATAATTGCAGAAACCTGGTGAGATGATTAATATTGCGTAGTGGTATGAAGAAGCGGGTGGCGTTGATCCGGATTGACTTATTCAAATCGGCCGAAAATCTCATATCGTCCACATAGTGACTTTATGCAATCATATGATTATTTCAAATAGTATTTTGTTCGTTTATTTTGAAAAATGAAGACGAATGAGAATAGGAACGCTGTATCTGATATGATGTCCATGAGGTAATTTATCGTAATTGGAAGTATCACTTATGCACAGTTACGATAGAGCACTGGTTCTCATAGGGAGTGAAATTACCCATTTTGGGCAATTGGAGGTGTCACGGGGTAATGGAGGGGATAGGGAAATCAGTATTCCGTGCACTTGTTATTTTAGAATAGAATGCCATTGTGATGATGTTTTTTAACTCGGGTATGTAAATGTGGTTAGTTGATGGCAACATTCTCCTAATTTCTGAGTATGATTAGCTCGTGAGCGCCTAACAGGGTTTTCATTCTTTTCCTTGCTGTTACAATCGCTCTCATAGCTTTTATCACCAAAAGTATTCTCTTTTGCTAATTTCTCATTCATTTCACACAACAATTAAAGTCCATTTCTCATTCTATCAATTGAACTCTATAATTGATCATTTCACTGTCGGACGTTGTTGAGCAATTCAATTCGATTGCTGTATTGTTGATTCCGACTGTCGACACTCGTCAACGTATCAAGTAAATAGTATGTGCTGCAGAATGAGAAGTTGATTGGACCTGTGAAAGCGAAATGAAACGAAGTGAATGAGAAAAGTCATCAATAGAACGGTATTCGCATGTGATAGCTATGAGAGTGAATACAACACGTATAGAAAGAATGAGAATCCATCTGAAACAGTTTGAAGTGACGTGTCACAGACAATAGCTTTTCATGCAGTCATAAACAATTGCAACAATCAGCAACACAATGGTCTAGAACGCTTATTTCTTTCACACCGTTGAGAAAGTTCCAGATCGGTTTTCCGTTCCTTACTGACGTTAAACGTAGAAATAGTAAGTTCTTCTATCACGACGGGGTAGGGGGTGGGAGGGGAGGAGGGGGCGGAGGGGCGAGGTGGAGGGGGGGGTGAAGGCAGCTTGCCAGATCATCAAAAGGTGTAATAGAGCATCGCAACGTGAGAACCACAGCGATAGATAGACGATACAATAGTTTAAATTGTAAGCTGTGCTCATGTTTTTTTCATAGCCGAATTTTCATTACCTGTGTTGTATTATAGAGCATAAAGGAGATAAATGACGAGGTATAAATCATTTCATATGATATTTGAGAAGCGATACGAGAAATCTGAGGTAGCATTCCAAAGAGCATTCAGCTAATAACTTGAATCTACCTGTATGCGGGATTTCGAAGAAAATTTTCAAGCAAATATTTGTAAAATGAATGCTCATCATCATTACGTAGTATCGTTCTCGCATCACCAACGCTCACCGCTTCTTTGCTAAAATAGCATAAAATTCAGGGAAATATTAATCGTTTAACACCACATAAATTTACAACAATTCAGCATTCAAATTCACATTTTCAACTCTCGAAGAACACCACAAAGGACTCGAGACTATGACTCAATTCAGTATGTGAGATTCAAAGCTTCACTCACTGTATTGACCCTTAACCGTATCAAGTCAAGTCCAGAGTTTTTCCTGTTCAAAGTTTTTTCTCAAATATCAGTTGAGAGTGATTTGTTTTGGCTACAGCCTTAAACTCGCTACTCAATAACTGCAATTCACTGCATAATTTACAGTGTTTCACCCACAAAAAATTGCTTACAGGAGTGTAGAAAATATGACCATCATTATTCTTAACCTATATTCTTTCATTCATTACAATCGTATGCAAAGCCGTGAAACGTTACCGTATAAATTCGTCGAAATCACTCAGCCAAAATGACGCTTCCAAAGTGTGTTCGTCATTTTCAATTGATGCAACTGCCCTCAAAATATTATGACGAGTGATCGGTGCGGAATACTGATACTCTCCTTCAATGAGTACTTCCATAGGAATGTTATATTCCCAGAAGTATTTTTCGTGCTGTCGAAGATATGAATACGTTCTAAAGACATTATCGTTAACTGAAGAACGTTATGAAGAGGTTTACTTGCTTGAGGAAAACTCAAATTTCAATGTTTTTGAAAGTGAAAAAATAACTGATGAGTAAAGCAAATTGTTGTAGACTTTCAAAAATTCGATCTCCCTATTATTGTTTCAAATTTTTCTCGAAGGTACTGATCTGGTCAAATATTTGCAAAAGTTTGGCCCATAGCCTCTCTTGGCCCAAAAGAATAAACTTAGTCGATTTCATAATAATGAGTGATCGGAGAAGATACATTGAATCATCGGGTAGCAGAGAAGACGGCAGCAGACCAATTTCAATGTTATTATTCAGGATCATCACGGATACGATCACGTAGATCATATAACTGAGCGATATCAATGTGACGAATGGCCAACTTTCGAAGACAGACCACAGTGACGAGAGAGGACTCAAGAAACCACATCCACGCCTTCCGGAGAATTTGATTTCTAAATCACTGAATGCAGTGAGGACGAAGATCGAATCATGAAATGAGTTATTTTTAAACCGAATGAAAGCAAGTTGAAATTTCTTTTCGGACATCTACACCTTTCTGAATTGAGATCTTACGACTGATAAAAGCCTTCTCCAGCAAAACATACTTCTGATAGTCGACGCGGAAGAGCAAGTTGAAGAAGATACTGATGAAGATGGTGACGATGAGAACTGTTTGATGCTCGGTATGCAAATTTCAATGGGTACAGATTCATTGCACAGTCTCAACGTATCAATCACAATAAAAGAACCAAATAAAGTGACTTGGAATGCAAAAACGATCAGTAACGATACTGCGCAATACAAACAGAAAATGCGCATTATTGGAAATACACTCAATGTGCCAACGCTGAACACCATCACATTGTCAAGACTTGTTAGCAGTATTGAGGCAATACTTTTCCTGAAATTATAATTGTGACACTTTATTGATGCTATATCTAAGCATGTAGCAACAATCGTCGATTCTAACCTCACACTACCCTTGTTCTTATCTCTTCAAAAACACATGCAAATGGCAATTGAACCCAATCTGAACTAGCTCAAAACTTCGAGATTACTCATGAGCATTTGACTTGTTAGAATTCATTTTTCATCAGTAAGAAGCAAACGTCAGAGTTCGATTCTTTCAGTCTTTCCTCTAGGCACAAGAATTGAAAAAATCGTTGAAGTTGTCAAAGTTCTCATTCAACACCTTATATTCACATGCAACTTCATGCTGGAAATTTTGAAGCAATTACTTTCCATTCGCAAAATGCTTAAAAGAGAAGACGAGATTCAACTGACTCATATGTTCGTTGCATGAGAGTAACGAGAGAGACGGTTTTGTTGCGTGCATAAATTCGATTCAGCGTTGCTATCATTATGAACATATCATCGATGCCGATTGCTAAAATTGTTTTTTTAAGGTTTTACAAGGTTGTCAGTCATGAATGTGATCGAAATGAGTCATTGAGGGTTGTGAATAATCTCGATGTGAAAGTGTGAAACTTTTCAGTAGGAATTTTCAATGAAAGCCTTCCGCTGAATAGATATGATAGTCAAATTTCTTAATGTCATCTCAGCCGGCGAATGATAACGCTCTTAAGAGATGTTGATGACTGAAGATTAATCACTGCGATCAACGGTCACTTACACAGAACAAGAAATGGAGTGATGAGTGCGATTTGGATCAATTGTATGCCGATTGTATGCAGCATTCCGAATGAAGTTACAATGGCACAGCCTGAATTTGTATCAGTAAGATTTGCAGTTATTCATTAGAATTCTGAACGTCAGCTGCAAAAAGTTTCTGATCCTAGTAAACACTATTAACAATGCATATTTGTGAATGAACGAAACGAAATGTAACCTGCAGAAACCACGCCGCCTAAAGCAAGCAATGGCTTTCGAAAAGCACGTTCACGTCGCATCGTACTCACCGTACAGAACAACAGCAATGCGGCCACCAAAAGTGGCAGAAGTCTAAAAAATAACATGTGAACATTTGAGAAGAACTGAAAAATCAGTAATCGATGCCGTGAATCAAACTGAATTGAACGGGCTTATTGCGATGAACGGTCATCATCGAGTGAACGGTCGCACACTTACCGTCTAGTTCTAATAGTGATCAGCTTCATGTCGGTTTCATGTTGTCCATGATCCCAAGTTGTGATACCCACAAAACGAGGTGGTTTCAGTGTGCGTATCGTTTCACTCCAATACCGGTCGAACTGTGCTTCCGCTTTTTGGTCCTTCAGTGGTGGCATATTGAAAGGCATTTTCACAAATCGAGCCGCCTTCAAATGTTGCGATTTTGGATCGACGTGAACACCGCCGAACAGTAGACCAACGTAAATCGATTGCCTAGTCCTCAAAGATTGTCACGTTTCATCGGTTCACGCTCTGTTCATGATGCGAAGTCATCAAGATAATTTTGCTCAGTTTTCATCAGTTATTGCAAATTTCATCGCTTACAATAAATGAATCTCGAAATTTTATTACGATTACTGCAAGTACTTCTTCTGAGCAAATGACTATTTATTAGGAAAATTCCATCCATAATTAGTTCAGATTTTCTGCATCATCAGTTCGAGACAAGATATTACGACGAAACCTAAGGTTCTGTTCAACATAAGCCTGATAAAATCCTAATTTTAGCGTTCACAGTTTAGTAAAAGCGTAGCAACTTACTTGAACGCTGAAATATTCCAATAGGGAATCGTAAGAGGGAAAAGTCGACCAAGCGGAGAGTTGGCCATCAGAAAGGCATCCGGAAGACAGTGTAGATCGTTGTGAGTTTGATCGGCGCATTGTTGCGCGTAGCTGATCGTTTTGCCGTTATGCACAATCTATTCGAGTATGACTGAACTGTTAGTCAATTCGCCCACATCAAAATGAACAATCCGAATTTTAGCTTCACGTACAACATCTCAATAGTTTCAGTCATTGAAATAACAACTTGTTGAAAGACACTAGATCTGCGAACTATCCATAGAAGAGTTGAATGATGAAAACGAACCGATATGTTTTCAAGTTGACCTCTGAGTTGTGCGTAATAAGTCACAAAAGGTTCATCGAAAACACTGCCGTACTTTGATTCCAAAATGAGAACACGAAGATTGCTCGACAAAAATGTACGATCCGAGAAATGGCCACCGTCCGGAAAGTACAGACCCATTCTGAATGGAACTGATCACTAGTGCTGAATTGCTTTCAAAGAAGCTTCAGTGAATTTCAGTGAATCAGAAGACTCAAAAATTCTACCCCTATGAACCATTTCCATGCCACATTCTAACGCAGCAATGATCAATTCTAAGAATAGTCTTTGACCTATTGATCACTAAAGAATTTATCACAATTTAAGGGTAATCAAAGGTTCATGGTGTGGAGATTGGGAATTGGTAATGCATGAAAAGCGACAAGTTGTTCTTATTCTGAATTCATTCACGACAAGTTTCTTTGTTGCTTGAGTATCGTATTTGCAAACTAATCACGTAGAAATGTCACCATAACAGGAGCTACCGTTGTTTGGCTGCATAATTCGGACTGTGATCAGGTGAATATAAGTTCGTTGAACCGATAGCACTGGATTCGTTGAAGAGATGTTGAAGTGCGCTGATGAAGGGGAATAGAAATAACGAAAAGAAACAAACTGGAATCAACAGGAAAGTAACTGGGTGCATTGCAATCAAATAGCCCAATCTGGACGCACATTTTTGAACAATACGATCAAACGTTATTATCATCATCAATTTCTTGCTCACAATCAGTATTTAAGGTGATAATATTGTGATCCAATGCATTTCAGAGCTGTTGAAAATATTTGAGAATAAAACGATGTTTGATACTTCCAGAGAACTTGGTTAGGTTGCTGAACGGAGATGGATACTGAACGTGAACTGAACCAGTCTGCAAAATAACGATCAGAAAACGGATAGAATGTGGATGTGGAAAATTTAACGATCAAATTAGTTGAGAGAAGACGACAATCATTGAAAGAACGGATTCGAAAATCGGTCATTATTATTATTGTTATTGCCCGTGATATTATTATTTTCACTGTTATTATTATTATTGTAGTTGTTGTTGTTATTGAAGTTGATGGATTTAATTTCAATCGAGTTTATATATGTTTGCTTGAGTCGGTACCTGTCTGAAGAAATCCATATAAATGGTAGCATATGTATTTATGAGCACTATCCGCAATAATTATCCTTGCAAAACTTCAAATCCATAATTTAAATTGATCTCAAAATGCAGTAGCAAGTGACATTAAAAGTGAGAACGAACGCCTTTTAATGATCGTCACTCATCAACTCTGCTCAGTCAAACTTGACCTCTAATTGGTATGTCTTTATTGAGTGTATCTAGTTTTGCGTTACTTGTCACCCAAAATTGAATGAACGCATTATTGAACATAAATATTCGTGAATATTATATCCAGTTTATCCACCATCTCCTCCTTTCACTCAATGAGCAATTATAAGGGGATATAATTTACTTTCAACGTTTCCTTTCACGTTAATTCCAGAAGGATTTACGGATCCGAATCAATACCCTTCACCTGCACTCTTTGCCGATTTACCTTCTTCTACACTTGTTGCTTTTTTTCGTTTTTTTGCTCGAGTGAAGATCAAATTTGCCATGCAAACAAACATCAATTAATTACTTTATATGAATATTACTATGAGATTATTATTATTGCTATTATTGTTATTAGTATTGTTATTTCAGCGAAACAATACTGTAATGGTTTGATTGGTCTATTGGTTTTTACTGGATTTTGTTCTATTTACCTGTCAATATGATACTTTTCTTACTGATACTGTTTTTTACTGGTCAATACAATACTGGTTTTTTGTTCAGATTATCATAACTTATTTTCAACATTTATATGAATGGCTGCTATATGTTGTCAGTGTCAACTCAAAATCTTCGAATTAAACACAATATTCTTGAGCACTTTTGAGAATGTTACAGCGAATGATTTAATTCATTCTTATCACGGTATCACAGACAACATGCAACTGAACAGATTAAAATGTGGAAATGATAACAACAAAGAATGATGAGCAGAATGTTACACTTGCATACATTACAAGAGTCAACGCTACGACCTAAAAATGTTATTATACACCAAAAGGAAGCTTAAAAATACACGCGAACAAGAACAGTGGAGACTAATTTTAAACATTGCTATTCAGAATTTCCGAATTCATTCAATCTCTTATGAATCTTTCAACAATTTTGACGTTTAGACAAAATTCTGGCGCATCGTTTTCATTATTTACTTTTGCACACTACTGAAACTAATGAAAATAAAATTTCCTACCCATAATATACAAAGAGAAGAGCAATAACGAACACTTCAGACTCAAATTAAAAATCATAATCCCAATTTATGAAAAAGCAGCAAAATGAACTGAAGTTAACATCAGTCGATAGCATTAACAAACGGTAACAAGGCGAGTTTTATGTTCGTTTGAATGAGCTCATGCGCATCACAGACATGATGAGAGGGAATGAATGAATCAGTGAGATTGAAAAAATGTGACTCAACAAATAAGCTGAAGTAACAATAGCATTTACATAAACAACGAAAATGCAATGGTAAATCCCGGGCTCACACGTATTTCTAATTTTTTTTCTTGTTAGAGCATTTGATTTCAAATAGATACCACCCAAATTCACGACATTTTTTTGAAACATTGAATTTCACCTAACGTCAAATATTTGGCACAAAATTTTCAACTGTCTCGTTATTTGGGTCTTCGAACTTTCAGAGAATTATCATTGACTTAAACGCAAAATCTCTCATGTTGGAATCCACACGCATTATGCGCCTCCAGTAAAAGAGGATGATGAACGAACGCTGTCAGCATAAGCGAAAATTGAGCCGAGAGAAGCACGCTTCGAACGAAAGTCACAATATCACACACTTCAACTATTGCTCTTGTTTTTCACATTATCATTGATCATAGGAGCAGTGGAAAATGTCTTCGTTATGATACTTCTAACATCTGCCAGTTCCATCTGACCATCACCTTTGAAACGATCTATTAACGATGGCAAAAGTGAACGTTCTTGACTCGAACGTTTCTTTGTGGACGCTTTCTTTGACATTTCCGTTACTGCTTTTTCAATTTTATCCAACGTAAGCTTCACTTCAGCCTTATTTTTTTGCATTTCTTTACGTATTTCACTGACCTGAAATTATGCACATATCGCAGTCATACTAACAGTATCACAGTTACTGTTATCACGACTGACAGATGCTATGAAGCTAGACTAAAAATTGAGAACCACTCTGTTAGTTGTCTTTTAGTAGTGAGTCGGTCATTTTTCTTGGCTAACCTATGGAATATAACGACCAGCTGTGCGATTGAGAAGTAACTGGCTTCGAAAGATTTTAACGAAAACACGAAATGAAATCGGGTTGTCGTAACGCGGAAAATGAACAAAATCAGAGCAGAGCAAAAGTTGACCAAACATACCTCATCTTTAAGTGGTTGAATTTCATCGCGAACGATTCTCGTCGACGACATTTCCAGTCTGTGATGTAAACGATCCATTTCCAACAAAAACGTCTGATAAAACTTATCCATACCCATACCGGAATCGTAAACAGTCGAGCTTTCACGACCGAGTTTTGAGCTCCCTTCATGAAGCGTCTCATGATCAGATCGATCAGTATCTCCTGCACTGTTAAACAGATCCTCACCGCTATTATAAACAGTTAGGTATTTTCTTGATTAAACTCATACGATACTATCGTCAAAAGTTTCTTCAGACGGAAATAGCGATATCATCTCAGGAAGGTTTGTTTCGGAAAATATAATGGAAAATGTTCGATGAAAGCAAAGATCAGAATCAGAGAGTTGCTCTCATGAAATTTGTACGTGGAGAGGAACTTTGAATGAAAATTGGGATGAAAAAAATTAGGAACTTTTATTTTCAGCAGCCGTCGACGAATTATTCACACCATTCTTTAGGTCAGTTGAAGCAGTATTTATTCCAGATGGACTTCCACTAGTCTCTCTGTAAATAAGATTAATATTTGTCTTTAAGACAATGAAACTGTCAAGAAAGAGCACAACAATTTAGCAGATCAAAATGCAGGTTCATTGATGAGTTTATCGAAACGAACTGATCTCGTCACCTTGTTACTTGATTCTTCTCTTTTACTGATTTCAGTTTCTTCAGTAAGACACAACACGTAAATTGTGGTGAGGCAAAAACTCGAATACCTCCACATCGCATACCAATAAGTGCGTTTTGCCACTAAAAAGCCGCAGTTTTGAGAGCACAAATCAAAGAGATTATTTGAATTCGTAAAATTGATCACGCTGGCAAAAGCTTACAAAAAAACAAATGGACCATAAATCAAACTGCTTCATAAACTGTCCCTCTTGAGCGTATCTCATCAAAACCAGTTATTCTTAATACGTACACATGAAGTGATTCACCTGATTCGCTTCTAAACTTTTCTTCGTCAACTTTATTTTCAAGCCAATCGCTTTCCTTGTCTCCTAAAACGAACAATCGAAAAGAAATTAAATGAAGGTTCATTTGAGTTGACAAAACCAACTGATACAATTTTTTTAAAAATATTTGGAGACGACCAAATTTTAAAAACGATCCCAATATTTATTCACTAAAAATCCATACTAATAATTTCAAACTTGACCAATTTAATATGATTTCAAAAAGCTTCGGCCAAGCAATGCAGTGAAGGGTCAATAACAATTTATTGATTGCAAATTATTCAACCAATCAAATGATTGAAATTACACCTCACCACGATACGACCACTTTTACTCTCTGCGTATTCAGCCAGATCGAACAGAACCGAATCACTCAAAGCGGCCGTTCTGTCTCCCTCACCCTCGCTTATAACGTACAACGACTGTTTGCTTCCTAGTTTACAACTCAGTGAGTGTGCTGCCTAATAAAAATTCAGCATGATTCAACCAATTACCGAAACATACTTAAAACCAAAAGAACTTCATCGGACATTCAGTTTCTCAACTAGAACGGCCAAAATTCTGGCATTCAAACATTTTGATTTTGTTTCTAACAGACCTCTCATAGACTATTTCCATATAATCACACTAATGTGAAAGTCATTTTGCTCACTGTCGCTGACAAACGCAAAATACAACACTAAATAATCTGAACATCTATTAGGCTTAATATACGAGATCAAACAAATGAAGCGGTACACTAAACTATCCCAAGAGATCCCCGCAAAACTCAGATAAACATGGCTCAGCTTTGCGTTGATGCATGCATATGCATCAGATTCTATGCAACTCATCAATAGAGTGGACACTAAGAACATGCGAGCATTTTCAAATCAATATTTTTCATGTATGGGATAAGTGAAAGAGATATCAAAAGAAGAAAGGGATTAGATGTAAAAAAGGAAATTTGATGGAAAAAACAGAAATTTAGTGAAAAATGAAAAATGGAAATTGAGTGAATAAATGAACGAACTGCGACAACGAATTGAGTGAGTGCATTTGAATCATTGAAAGTCAGGTACCAAAGTTTCTTAGAGTGACGATCTTCGATAACAGCTTGTTGATTCTCGATAGAAACGTGAAACTGGGGGGAAATCTTTTGGCGATACTCAACTTTTTTGGCAGCATTGTAGATGAGAAGCTCATCGTACTGAATTAACTATTTCATTTTAACACACGGATTTGAAATGAACTGACAAACAGCATCCATGGGTATCACAGAATCAGGTGAATCACTATTTTTAATTAATATTGAACCATGTGATTTTGTGCAACTTATTATCACCCTCAGATATACACAGGATCTGAAATCATGCACTTTTTTTCGCACATTCGCTCGATTGCTTATTCGTTCACAGAATTTTATTCATTTCATTGTCTATAAAGACTAAAACGTCATGAAAATTTTGAGAAAACTCTTCTGCAAGGTATTCAATTGCCGGAAACTGCTGACCATTTGACTTCAATACTAATGAATCACTGGTACGCTTTGTGCACAACATATAGAAAAAGGAATGCTCTTCAAAGCTGAATTTGAAGCATCTTTGGAGAGAACAAAAAAACTCGATTAGTTTCACTGAAGATTCAAAGATAATTTCCTTCATGAATAATGAAATGACAAACTTGTGGTGTTGTTGCTGGACTGATGCGACGAACCATAGCGATACCAAGTGTGCCTTTAGAAACGATACCATCCGGTGAATTTGAACCTTGTTCTGCTTCACACAAGGAAACATTTGCAAGTGCCGAATAGAGGAGGCATTCTGAAGTTGTCGATGAGGATGTTGATGACGACGATGCGGTGTCGATTTGAGGTGACGACTTCGAGCGATCAGGGACACCTTTCCGTGATTTTGGCACAAGTGAAATATTTTCTTCGAATAGATTCGCTAACCGAATTCTGCAATCTTCAACCAATAAATTTTCCAATCATACACAACGCTTTGACGGCCCTCATCAATCTCCAGCCACAATTTACGAGAGAAACTGGCGCATTTTACTGTGTCAGACAGCACATTTAGATCGGAGCACAATTCTAACAAGTAAACATGAATATCGTTTAAAATAGAGCGATGCAAATTTTAGTCTTTCCTATTACAAACGAAGTGATGACAGTTTCCTTCATATTGTTAGAGGTACGCTGTACTCCTCGAATTACTGGAATTAACAGAAGTTGTTATAAATGATGATACCTACCAAAAAAATTGATATGGCAGGTAAGATGATACCTGCCATATCAGTCAGTTGATATGATATAAGTGAAAAAGAGTTCAATTTTCGATTTATTGAGATAACTGAGAGAAGCAAATAGCATTCACCCAATTTTTGCAGTCGAATTCGACCGTGATGGCAACGATTTTGCTGCTGTTTTATCACTTCCTCGATTCATCACCAACTTTTGATCCAACGATAACTCGTCGACGAGAATATCGTCATTCATGACCTCAGATTCACTCAGCATTTACGATTTCTGCTACATTCGCTGGCTTGGAATTTCTGTAATTTCACAAAACTTTCAGAAGAATCACTTTCAGAATTCATATTTTTGCGTGTGCGGTCAAATTGCGGCCAAATTAACATGGATTAACCTATGTCTAAATATCTGAGAAAATTGATGCATTTTCACAAAATGAGCGACTTAACGATTGTAAAGATTATTTACGATTAGCATAAAATTTAGATGTTTTCCATTCGAACGAAACCAATGGAAAAACTTCAAAAAGTGACCAGAAGAAGAAATGCAAAAGATTGCTTTCATAGGTATTTGCGACACTGCGTACAATCAATATGTATGTAAACATGAAAGGGTAATTCCACGGTACTGGTCGAGGAAAAAAGGGGTTTGGTCTAATACACACAGAACACGCCTCAGCCATCGCACACATGAAGACATTCTGCCACAGCTACCTTCGAATACGTACAACTGCTTTCTCGACTGAAATTAACTCAGTTTGAGTGAATAAGAATGCTTGCAGTTAATTGTGACCCTTGCGACGAGAAATAAACCAATGATAAACACTGAACAACAACTGGGTAGAGTTTGGATTCATATTACGGATATAATCAATTTACCTGATTGTGAGGTGAAAAATAGAATACAATCAAGATTTGTCGAATGGCGTAGAGAATTTGATATGTTACTGGAGGAACCTGAGAATACTGGAGATAATTGACTACAGTAACTAGCCACGCTCACAGTTAATGCAACTAACGGGACTAATACCTACGGAGTTAAATGACTACGGTAACTAGTCACGCCCACAGTTAATGCAACAAATGATTTTTGTTGCACTGTCCGATTGCTCAGAATCTCTACTTTAAGAATATCGAGAACATTACCGAGAAATTATGACTAGATGAAGAGATACAGCTATTTTCTCAAAACTGTACGGGCTGCCATATTTAAGCATACTTTATGTTATATACTTTTCCACCTTGAAACCTACCGTACTTTCAACTTTGCTCAGTAATATATCAAATATTGTGCACTATTCGATCCAACAGATTCTCTAGATTCAGAAAAATATATATCTTGTGGATGGATTTTGCTTTGTTAAGGAGATATAGCTATTTTATTAAAGCTATCTCAACTAGCGCTGTGACACTCATTGATATCTTATATTGTAAACTGATCACTCGCTAAAGATCGATCTGCACGTTGCAATAGGAATATTGACGTTGCCATCTTCAGGGCAACCGTCTTCTCAGCTTTGCCCGAGAACACCTGAATTTCTTTACACCATCCGATTCATCCGAACGTCTACATTCAGAAAAACGTAATTTTGTTGAGCACATTCTCTTCATTGAGGAGATATAGTTATTTTACTAATGTTATACACTTTTCCACCATCAAACCTACTGTACTCTCAAGTTTGCTCAGCAACATATGGATTTCTTGACAGCATTGTATCGAGCGGAATATCTACGTTCACAACATTATATATCTCGCTGGGCGATTCTTCTTACTTGAGGTGACATAGCCATTTTCTTGAACCTATCTCAATCAGCGCAGTCGCTCTCAATTATTGTACAACGAATCACTATAGATCACTCCATACATTAATATAGCATTATAAAGTTTGCCATCTTCAAGCTACCGGTACCCTCAAGTTTGCCCAGTAACATATGAATTTCTTTACTCATATTGGTTTATGCACACCGTCAGATTCCCCAGATTCTCTGCTTTCAGAGTAGTATATATTTTTTAGAGCAGTTTTGCTCACGTTCTGAGGAATAGCTAATTTTATGATGTTATCTCAGCTTGGCATCGCTCATTTCAATACACTGTATTTGTGTTGATCATAGTTTGAGGATCACATTTTCAAACAGTCGATCTTCTCAGATTTGCGTGTTCAAATCAAATCATGAAATTGGACCGTTTGATTGAAGGTGAGGCCGAATGGAATGTGACGAAGGAAGTAATGAACAATATGAAATCTTTGTATCAATGTATTTGTGAGACTGGTGGAATCTCACCGAATGCGGTCTACTTCGGAAGAAAAATCACGAAAGAGATTAATATTTTTAGGTCGGTTTTGTTTGATGTGCTGTGATACAGATTTGAATTAGACAGTGATAATGACGAGTTATTGAAGCTGTATCAACACAGCCCTAATCGAGCATCAAAAGAGTGCATTGGAACATGTTTGCCCCCATACGGTGTTCTCATGCTCTTCATTCCCATCTTAGAAATCATATTCTGCGGTATTCTGTTCGGATATTGACGGTCATGTCGATAGATGCATGCATTAATACATTATTTTATCTATTATAGCAGTTTTCTTTGAGTTCCCCTTATCGTTAGGTATTTTACTGCTCGAATGCGATTTGCTCATCAGAGCGATTCGACTGCATTGGAATTAAAGATGTCGAACATCTCAATTGTATCCGTCTCTTTTCAGGTGCATCTCTTCTTGATTCAGACTGATTATGATATCAATGAACAGTATCTTAGCAAAGCAATTTGTTATCTTTACTTACAATAGACCATATGCTCATGCTCCACTCTTCGCTTTGATGATACAATTTCAATGATGCAATGTCAAATAACTGATCAGAGATCAAAACTATTTACGATGTTGTTTACTCAATACATTGGACTTTCGCAATAGGCATCTGGATGCGCTCTGTCAAAAAAACGTCAAACGGCGTTCCATGCTTGCAATGCTTTGAACACGCACGTGTACACCTACACACGCTCGCATCTGAAGCATGATACTGGAGATTCATTAAACTTCTGCATGTCTACTCTCTCCTATATTCCCGTTCAATTTTCTTTCTTACCAGTCATCACAATGCTATTTCGACTGATAAGACAATCAAGCACCCCGTCTGTACATCGATTTTTAGCTCATCTAACTCCACCAAGATGGCTTAAATAACTTTTTATTAAGTTACAAAAAATGTATGACTGCATTCATTTGATATTCATTTGATTTATGAATTCCATTTTTCATTTTCAATGAAATTCTATTTTCTTCGAATAATCTAAGAGATTCGCTCCATGTCCCGCATTATATCCGCTTGCAGGGTCAGTTCACCCAATTTTTTTCCATTCCGACCATTAGACGACGGGAACCGAATTTTCCTAAACTCTGTTTGACGCAAACAAAAGATCCGGAAACTCTGTGCAGTCATCCAAATTGCCAGGATATTTGAAAACACTTTGGATTGATAACATCCTCTCCGATTACTATTGTTAGCGTCCCCCTGAATTTCAGTCGCATTCTGAAATGAAACAGCTTCTAAAATCGTGGAGAACGACTTCGGCAAAATGTCGATTCTTTTTTCCATTGATACTGGGATTCACTCGCAAGTAGTATGGCATAATACTATGTGTATGCTTCGTTGATCACATCGTTCTGATCATAAATGTACACTTATGAATATCATCGATCTATTAATGGTTCCATATCAGTTGATCACAACAGATCATGTTACTATGACTGCCTGACTCATTCGGTATTCATTTAGTTTTGTCATTTATGTTTCGTGCGGTGTAGTTGTGGTGCGTATTACATCTTTATATATGTTACTCATGATTTTAGTTCGTTCATGTATTTTCTGATGAAATTCGGAATTGCGACGTAGACATTTTAGGTTCAAGTGATCTTCCAATTGTTCATGTAATTTAGTATCATATCGTTTGATAGATATATGATTCCGTAGATGAAGGAATCTATAATAAGGGAACAGCTATTGTTAGCAATGATCAGCTTGACGCAAACTTTGAGTTCAGTTCAGTTGCTGAACTACGCTGATGTTTGGTGTTGTATTATCATTGATAATCTATTAATATTATATCACCATTGAAACTCACTCACTATATTTTGTATCGAATATTGGTAACCTGTGAGGCCGACTTATCAATGATAATCGTATTATGTTAAATTGCTCGGATTGTATTGAAATGAACTGGATGAGAACTACGAATTAATCATTTAATGCTGTTTTAGACTGGCACAGTTTTGGAGGTGATCGAGCGAGAAGGATGCGACAGTTTTACCGAAACTGTCGTTGGTCATCACCTCAAATCGAAGGTAAGAATTGAATCAATTCTGTGGTGATTTAATTTGTTTGAAATAACTCGCTGCCAATCAGTCTTGTTATTTTCTCCTGATCTGGTATGAATCTATGCGGACGATTTATCGTGTGAGTGTTCTCTGTTACATGTGTTGATGTAATCTGTAAAATTTTGTGTGATAACAGACATGATACTGGCAGTGATGTTGGTATTTTTGATAATATAGCAACGCAATATATTCCTGAAAATGATTCATCTTGTCAGCGTTAAACTGCCATCCAATTCTAGGTGGAGTCGAGTACTGATGATTGTGACCGTAATTTCAAGATACCGGACGCGACAATCGATGGTGGTGGGCCGATGGCATCCGATGGGATTAGAAACAAGATATTGTCAGTTCAAGATATATTAGCAACAAGGTACAACAAGATACATCGCAGCATTAACTATGGTAACATCAGTATCAAAACAATAACAATCTTACAATCAGCAAATATGGCACCATGGCGCGAGGAGGCGCCAGGTTAGTACTTCCAGACTTGAACTTAGGAACCGAAAATAAAATTCAGTTGTGGTCAGTGACCACTTTTTTGCATAATTAATTCTTTTATTCTTTAATTCATTTATGCATATTATGAATTATGTTCATGTATGTTATAATTGTAAATCATACTTTGTTTGTAATCGAATCGTTGAGCATACTTGACAATACAGTGGTAGATGTTGTGTTGTGTTGTTAGGTGATATGAAAGTTATCATTGTCGATTGGAATATATGATAAATTTCTGAAGATGCTTCGTGCGTTTTAACTGGGGGGAGGGAATTTTTTTAGGTTTTTAATTCTGTTGTTAATGTTATTCGTGCTATGTTATTATCATTGCTTTGTGTTATTGTTATTAATGTTCAATGTGATGTATTCCTCTCACTGTATTGTCATGTGCTGAGAAGTTTAGGGGGCAGTAAACTATCACTATTAATCATTTTCCGAAGGCGTCCACAAATTTCTGTTATCCTATTGGAAGGAATTTGGACGGGCAATAGTCCCTTGATACCTGTACATGAATAAGGGCTCAGTGAAAATTCTCGAAATGTTTCATTCAGTCGAGAAATAAAAAATCTCATTTACAGTGGTTCGATACAAAGAGATAAATGTAATAAATTCTGAGTCAGCATTACGGCTCATTACGTTTTGTTATCCATATATTCATTGTTATCTTGAATTAATTGATTTGTATAGATATTTTAATGTTCATTGTCATCAGTTGTAATGGTTTTTTTCATTATTTATTTATTCATTTATATATTCATTTATTTATTTGCTTATTCGTTTTTCACATTGATTGTTGTCGTTAACATTGTGAATCTTTTTTATGGGATATGTATAGGGCGAAGGAGGGATGCGGCACGTAATGACCCGCTTAACTCCGGAGCCAGAGGTAGGGACTTGGACTGGCCTTATATATGTGGCCTATCCCACCTAACTGAAAATTTTCTCAGTTTGTGCACCTAATCATCCCCTCCCTCCCCCCCCCGCCACTCCCGCAACGTGGACTCTATTGCATGAACCGTGTTGGACTCTAGCATAGATACGAGACTGATACTTGCTGATATATATTGAGGTAGCTGTAGAAGCTTTCACCTAGTTCCATTTAACTTAGTTCTAATTGAAACAAGATTGACTTGGCTTAGCTTAACTATTGAAGCTCACTGATTGTGAGTCAAAAGTTTAAAGCGACATGAATGCAAATTTACTATGAGTTGACGTACCACTTAGCGGATTTGGCATCATTTGAGATTGACTGATATCGATTTGAATCTGACGTTGAGCTTTCTCAAATTAAATCAACTTGACTTGGACTTGAACTGACCTGACTAGACCTCAGGCATGTGATTCAGAGAAATGTCTAGTCATCTATGCACAGCTCGAAGACAGTAGCCCAATAAACTCATAGTTGAGAAACAAGCTCTCGGAACTGATCACTCTTTAGAGGTAGAGTAACGCATAAGAGAATATTTGCTTGCGGGAGGAACTGTAGCAAATATTGACAATAGTTACACTGGCATATGAAAAGAAGAAATATGTCCCAACAAAAATGAGTGTCACGAACGTAGGGTATGAATCGCCTCATGAAGTTAGCGGTAGGTCTGGAAAGTTCGCCTGGACCACTCACCTGTAGAGTCGAGTTGCTGACTGGTGACTCGAAGAATGTCTTCCTCATAGATAATACTATTTAGTGACATCTGGAATAAGGCTGGTGCGATATCATTTGTGTAGTCAATGGTCATTCTTAAAAAGCAGATTTTGGTTGCGTGGGCGATCCCAACCCGTCGAGCTGCCAATAAGCGGGGCTAGTTTAGGTAAATGCGACAGGTGTTCCCCACCTACCGGCAGTCTCGGCGAATCGGGGAGAAATTTTTTGAAATATGCCTGCGATACTTGCCCGAGTATCGTGAGCATTCTTTCTGCACAATATAAAAAGGGCGTTCCCGGCCCGGGAAAGGCGCCAATTTGACCGGGGCTAGGGAATGCGCGTAAGTTGGCCTGAGTAGTGCCTTCGGGCATTTGCTTAGGTAACGAGGGTTCCCGGACTCACCGTGCGCACTTTCCCTTAACAGGGGGTAATTATGATCGGGTTGACCATTGAATATACTTATGAAATCATATCGCTTAATTTCGATGTTGTTAAATGTATTATAAGAAGAAAACTCTCAGGTGTTTGTGGTTACTCGCCGAAGCTTATCTATTAGCTAGTGTCATGATGGCATTCATACACTTCTATGATGCAATCCTTATTTCCCTTGCCAGTGCAGTTATTGCCTATCATTAGTGTTAATAAGGTACTTGATAACATTGAGAAATCCATCCAAATGAGAGGAGAGATACTGTGGGTTCTTCAGTTTTGTTTTGATAGCTACACTGGCATATGAAAGGAAGAAAACTATCCCTATAAAACTGAGTTTCATGAACGTAGGGTATGAATAGCCTTATGAAGTTAGCGGTAGGTCTGGAAAGTTCGCCTGGACCACTCACCTGTAGAGTCGAGTTGCTGACTGGTGACTCGAAGAACGTCTCCTTGTAGTGCTGTTTGATAACAGCTGGAATAAAGTTCCAATGTTATCAAATGTGTTATGAGGAGAAATCTCTCAGGTGTTTGTGGTTACTCGCCGAAGCTTATCTATTAGCTAGTGTCATGATGGCATTCATACACATCTATGATGATATCCTTATTTCCCATGCCAGTGCAGCTATTGTCCGTCATTAGTGCTAATAAGGTACTTAATGACTCAGGGAAATCCAATGAGATGGGATGGGAAGCGTTATCGGCTCTTCAGTTTATTGAATAGAAGATATTCAGTTGCTGCCAAATTCTAAAATCATCGCCCCTGTTTTTAATAATTGATCGCTTCCGAGAGCATATATTCCAGGCTAGAGTTGAACTGGATAACTGCGGTTCGGTCTGTGCATAGAGGTTAGACTTTTCTCCTTTCTGCTACCACAACGTCTTCACAGACTTGGAATGAGTTGATGTGTTAGATCTAGAAAAATTGTTTTTTAAGTAGCGTTTCCTGTGTAACATTATGAAATTTTCTCAAACTTTATCATTCGAGCACTTAGTTGATAACTTGAGACGTTGGAAGTCAGACAGCATTCCATGGATTGCTCGCATACCTATGTAGACGATGGCAAGACCTGAGTCAGGCATCACTCAGCAATAGTTTAACTTGACCTTAAACTAATTTTAAGTGGGACCGAAATGATTCCATCGGCTTAGTTTGATTTCGTTTTCAAGATATGATTTCAGAATTTGTTCATGTTATCCTGTTTTTGATTGTATTATTGGATGCTTGCATTGAAACCTCGTGTTTATGGGAATATTTGTTTGATTGCTTGGTGTTGTTGTTGTTGTTGTTTATGTTATTATTACGTGTTTTGGTGCCTTCATCACTTTGTTCATCCTGTCGTTGTTCATTACCATGTTTTTTATGCTGTCGCGCCAGGCGTAATGAGGGGAAGTATTGCTGGGCATGATTTGGAGGCGTTCCATGATTGAGACAATCGCAAAATGCGTAGAGAGTTCCGCATAAAATACCCGGGTGCAACTCGACGTGACATGATAGGGACAGGCTCAAGTTTCAAGCTCTTGCCTGGACATAAGCCCATGATTTACTGAGATTAGGATAAATTTGAACATACGAATGGTGCGTGGCGCGACAGCTGCATAAATGTTACTTCACGTGTTATCACACATCACACCGAAACAGCTTGAAAGGACTTGTCAGTTTCAATGAGCTTAGGATTGTTGTGACGGCGACTGTTGTAGTTTTGTGTTGATAGGTTTGGGGGAATTAAGGTGCAGTATAGGTTCTGGTCTTAAAACGATTGTTTGCACCGCAGTTTGGGACTAAAAACTTGAAATTTGAAGGCATATCGAAATATCCACGTGAGAAGCCATTTTGAAAATGCAAAACGGTGTGAGCGATTCAGCAAAAGATAACTAAAATGGGTGATCATTTATTGAGGAACGTTCCAGGAGGAATGTCACATATATCTTCAGCATATTAATATTAATCTCGAGGAATGAATGAGATTTTTTCGAAAAACATGACGTATGACAAAAAAGAAACAAGTGGGAAGTCTCGAATAGGATGATAGATTCTCTCCAAAGGGGACAGGGTCTCTAAAAGACAACTCTTCAAATGTTATTTAGCATAGGATAGAAATGGTAAAGCAATATTACGAATAGAACATTTATAATATGATGTTGAATGCATGTTAGCGTAAATCATACGATGAGATCTACAAGCTTGAACGAGTGTCATTGTTTGAACGTTAGGTATATGCACAAGAAACGTTGCCGTCTCTGACATATGCTCAATTTTTTCTTTCGTGGAAAACATGAAACTTCGAAAAAACCCTTTCCATTTCTCGTCAGGTGGCCATGGGACAGGCTTCGTATCGACATCTTCGACAGTATTTTATCAGCACTTCAGAATGTGCATGCTCCTCTTTCTTTCTGTCAACTAGATCTGAGTGAGGAAGTTCGTAACCATAGCCGCACGAAAACGATGGCAAATAGAATGGTAAATTGCTCGAGCTGACCGACACTCCATCCTCTTCTTTGGTAGGAGCATTTGAAACCTCAGGTCGGTCCACCCAACAGCCAGTGCAAACACCATCAATATTTCGAAAATGCGGATTTGGAGATCGTAAGGGGTATGCGTGGTTAGGATTTTTGTGAAGTTTCCAGTGGGATGATTTTTTGCTCCTGTTTCGATAAGATTGGTACCAATCGATTCAACTTGGCAAAGTTGAAACTTTCCATCGTCCCCACACAACAGAGGTTTTGGACTCTCACTCTTCACATTGCACCACCAATCCCCTTCCAGCAATCCGTATGGCCGCAACTTTCCACCTCTTCCCTCCTCTCAAAATGATTATAAATTGATGAGGTATCAACTGGAAATCAGAAATTCGCTCCTATGTTCAAAAATTTTCCCGTTAGAAATTGTTAGTAGTATTGAATTTCTTGTCAGATGACGCCGATAGTTTTCCTGAATCAAAAATCTTGTTCTATTAAATAAATATGATTGAATTTTACGATGCTGTCAACATCTGAGGGGATGAATTGCCCGAGTATGAGCTACGTGACACATTTCGCCATCAGTATTATTGCGATCCTATTTATTACTGTGTGGTTAATACCTATGGCTATATCACAAGAAGTTGTTATTCACACTTTATAAAACTAGAAATCAACTTACATAAGATCAGTATGGTACAACGTTCTGATATTTTTAAGTTCCCCTAGCACAGATCACCTAGACAAGACAAGTAGACGTTCAGTATTGCAGTCATCATGCAGATGAAGGTGTGATTCTTATAGAAGACTTAGGTAAAATTTTCTTCCAACAACGCATATTCGTTCAAATCCGTAAAGCAGAAGTCTTCTCTCATAAGATACATAAGTTGGAATACAACGGTGCTAATGAGACCTGAGCCTATGAATTGCTTTAATGTGGCATTGCTTGATGCAGGTGCGCAACAGTGTTACGTTCTCATAGCGATTCTTATGCATGGCTATCTCTCAAGAAATTGAGAACTTCTGACAATACATGAACTTTTATTGAACTCTTCTTCTTCATCACGATGTGTCCAAATATGTGGGTACGCATTACCTAAATATGACTTACATAATATCATAGCCAATAGTAAGGTGATCACTGCACTCAAGATGTGATTCTTATAGATAGCTATATGTGAAAAAGTTGAAATTTTCGACCCTAACTCAGATACTTTAGTCTCCTATCAGATGGAGATGCTCGAAAACCATGTTGCTGACGAAGTCTGAAGGTACACAACACCTGAGCATGACGACATATGTTGCACTCGCCTCAAGAACTGTCATTCTTTCAGGTAAATCCTCTCAAAAGAATGTTCACTGTTTCAATCATATCGCCTGACTCTTAAAAATATGTTTTCCAACACCAACATTCAGATTCACAAGTGCAGTTGTAGAATCTCAAAGTGATGTTTGTAGTTTACAGTCGAAGGATGATCACACGACTGGCATATGCACATCAAAACAATTGACGTCATTCGCGAGTGATTCTCGACGCATTAATCTGCCGACTGAATTTTGCATGAGTATTTGAGCATCTGAATTACACAGGTTGCACACACAGATCAATAATGTGATTGTTCAATTCGTTTTTCACTCGATCAAGCTCACTCTCCTCTACGTCAACAATCCCGTCTGCATCAATACTGTTCTTTCTCACTTTGTTGTATTCTCGGATATTTCGCAGTTGATTATTGATGTTCCATCACCAACAACATTTAATTAAATACATTGAAAGTGATAGCCACAAACATTCTTGCTTGCAATTAGTGATACTCTTTCGGAAGTTTCAGTTGAAAGTGCGATTTTAAGGCAGCGCCCAGAAGAATTTGCAATGATTTGCGTTACAATTAGCCAATTTGCAAAAGGATTTATGAAAAGATAATGGTCGAAAATTTGTTTCACGATCAACTGAACTTGCTGAAATCCTTCATCTTCTAATTTTCAGATTGCTTTGGAACTTTCGATTTGTATGGTTTCTCAGAAAAAAAATGAAATAAAATTTTTCTGCGATTGTGAGATATTTTCTTACATGTTCGCTATAACTCCATTCAATAATAGTTCAACTCAAGCTCACAAATCATCTCTCTTGCGACTATTTTGCACCGAAAATAAACTAGCAGCCCGGCGTTCAATACCATCAAGGAATATGTGAATGATATCACCCATCCGAAACCTGAAATGATTTTCTGCACTGCAAATTTTAAATTTACAGTTACTTCGACATTATGTTCATAATTTTTCACAGAACCATTTCAACACCAATCGAAAGAGATTCTTGGAACTAATGATCTTCTTGAATAATTGTAATTTAAGGATGCTGATAGCAACGATAGTGAATCCTACAAAAAACTTCCAAACTAGCCACCTGAATTTGTCAAAAGTCGTGTATGAGTGGCATAGTATACCGTACATTTGCACAATGATTAATTGTTGTAAGTGGAAGCGAATTCAGTGGGAGGGATTCACTTAATCCAACTAATGAAATGGTAATCGAAGTTCAATTTTGCAGATGCTTCAATTCTTCAATTATCTGAAATCCTGAGAGGATTTCGATAGCTTCAATTTTGCAGATGCTTCCACCATCTATTCGAAATCGTTCACTGAATGAATAACTGCGCTTCTTTCAAGCATCACTACCTAGATGGAGCTGCTTATTATCATGACAAATACCTCCATGAAATCGTTCTGATACAATCGCTCTAATCCGTGAATTTAACAAGATATCATTAGTTCACTGAACACACTCACCCATAACTGATCAATTTGCCGTGCTATTTTCAGTCAGTTCATGAA
Organism: Anisakis pegreffii; assembly: GCA_035041965.1. Lineage (NCBI taxonomy): Eukaryota > Metazoa > Nematoda > Chromadorea > Rhabditida > Anisakidae > Anisakis > Anisakis pegreffii. Next base: position 54,042 of record JAPYMA010000098.1, on the reverse strand, counting down.
ACTTTTGAGTCTTCAGTGCAGGAAATGCTTTCGAGGCCAATCGTTGTCCTTATCTAAGTGACAATCCTAATATTTCTCGGACTATTTTCCGTGAATTTACTAGTGACTAAAAAAGAATACCTTTATTCATGGTGGTATTTGCACTTGTACAATTTGTTATCATGTTTCAATGTTACAATAGCACTGAATAGCAATACTGAGGAATACCGTCTGCTCATTAAAGTATGTAAATCGAAATGTCATTGCTTAATTTTTGTGTTGCTTCACTTGATCGATAATCTTACCTGTAGTTTTATTCTCGTCGTGACGATATGCAAATCACTATCCTCATTCGTGCAAAAACAGAGATCAATGAGAACTCTCAGTATCTGTCTTAATTTATTGAATTTCAGTAATACGAGGTGCTGACCACACCAAGCAGCTGAAAAATTGTTTTGGGAGCTTTTCAAGAGATCGGTCAAATTCTCCAGTGAGTTTCGTCGATGACTTTTTAAATCATTCATATTCATTTATCTTAATTTCAGTTTTTTCCACGGACTGTCATTATTTTCGTTTTGTCCCACCCATTCCAGATTCAAGCGAGACTCAGTCAAATTGTGGTCCAGTATTCTCTATTTTCAAAATTTCAGGAATCCGGAATTCTTTTCGTGCCTCTCTTTCTAAAACTCTCAGACATCCTTCGATAGTTCCATTCTTCTCGAACTTTTTGATATCATCATCCTTTTTAATCCACAATACTAATTCGATGAATTTCAGGTTTTTGGAGAATTTTGACAACAATTCAGCAGCGCAACAACTTCTTTATTGGATTTTTTATAATATGTAAGCTTTAATTGATACCATTTCATTATCTTTTGCATGCATCTCTTCAACATTTTAATTTTCATTTGATTACATTATATTTCATACTCCATTGCATTGTTATCTGTGCACTATTGATATGTTCCTATCGTGATATCGTTTTTTACACACTGATATGTTCTTCATATTTCATTTAATCGTATACAAATCCGTACATACTTTATTCCATTATGCATCTCTGCAAAATCACCGAATTAATCCAGATAATACTCAGTAATGCTTGTTCGTAATCATGTCTTTTCGAGTTGATTCATCTGCTGACTCCAAGCATACATCTTGCGCGTTTTCTATTGACGAGTTCTGCTTGAAAATGAACACGCAACTCATTCCATTCTATCGAATCACCCAAAATTTTTGCTGACATACTCCATGATGTTATACTGAAGCATTCTGCCACAAAAAAAATGAAAGGTAATGATTTCATTATCATTTGCGCAACATTTTTGCCATAAAGTTTACAGAAATAATTTCAAATTCAATTTAAACACCAAAGCTTTTTGATGTTTTGCTTGATCACTTTGATATCGCTTTCCAAAGTGAACATGCGAGCGATTTGCCAACTGAATTGACTGATCATCCACATCGTTCATCGTAATTGCATTCAAATATTGTATGCTTACTATCTTACTGAAATTCAGAGGCACGTTTGAGTTTTTGATAAGAAATTCGGAAAAGTTTGTACGAAATTTACACGGCAATATATAGCCGTTTTGGAAATTCATTGTGAATTGATGGGTATATTCTGTGTTACGGAGAAACAACGTCTGATTATTTCCTCATCAATGTCCACCTTGAGCATACAATTTTCGAACTCTGTTATTGTCTTGAATCTCATTGAAGAATATCGTAAGTCCAAAGTTCCGAAGAATCTGAAACATGATAGCAATGAAGCGAAACATTATCGATTAGAACTGCGCGTTCAGTTGGCGACTGATTTGCTCTGGACCCTGCTCGCTTTATGCGAAAACAAATATCGGGAGAAAAGTGAAGGTGTCAGTAAATTACGGCAATCAGAATGACTGTCGTAGCAAACAGAAAAAGTTGTAGACTGGATAATGAAATTCCTTACATTTATAGAATCTCCTTACCCACCCATATCTCAGTCCCATTGTTGATGAAAATATCACCTCTACTGATTATTGCAATAATATTTAGAAGTACTTCACTTAAGATACACATTCAGATAATGAGGTAACGGGGTCTGGTCAAATACGAGTGGTGAAGGGAGAAGGTTATGTTTGGAACTAATATACCTACAAGTAGATATTTTAGTTATTGAAGTTTTGTGAGACTGATATCATGAATAAATTACACATTTCTGATTATATTCCAGGGCTATTCTATTTATACCAAAGTTGATCATGTGTCAAAATCGACTATACATGTCAAAACTAGGTATATCTTGATATTATAGGAAGAATGGGTATGTACATGGTTATCATTACTCATTGCTTGATCTTCTTCCACCCCCTCCCCCCTCTCCACAACTGATGACCAAAATTGGTTTCGTAGAATTGGCGAATAGATTCGAAATTAGTTTGCCGTGTTCCGCACGATGATATAAATATATTTTGTTTCGAAAATTTCACAAATATTAGAATTACAGTTTGGTAAATCGAATCGGCCTCCCAGTCCAGCTTCTCGGAACTGTTTCCCTGTGGCTTGTCGACTTGAGATATGGCCTACAGCTGCAAATCAGAACAGATGTTAAGCTGTATGTCGACTCAACTCACGAACATCCGTAAAAATATAGATTTCTTAGGAAGTTGCAAAACTTTACCAGCATCATGATGTTGCGAAAAATAAGTTTACCATGCAGATGAAAATTGACGAGGTAACTTGAAAAGTAGCAGCTCACTAAAATGCTAATGAAAGAAAATAGCCTAAGTCATCGCTAATTTATGCAGGCAGAAATTATTTTAGCATGAGCTATCGCTGCAAATTTCAGCAATGCAAACAAGTAGCGGGCTATCGCACTACCGGAAGATGCAGTTCCACTAGCAACTGAATCATGAAAAATGCGCTATTGCCTGCTACGAAAAAAATGCAATCTGTCGAAATGAATTGAGTCTCATAAATTTGTGTAAGCTTAAGAATTCATCAATAGTTCAAAAATGTAATTTCTCGAATGACTCCAATCTTCTTATAATTAATCACCTCAGCTATGAAGTATGTGTTCCTAATCCTGTTACAGTTATTCGCATTCTGATTTTGTTGTAGTTTCATAAAAATTCGTTTATTTTTGTCAAACTACAGCAAAATTTGGTCTCATTTGGAGAGGTTTTACTTTGAAAATGAAACCGCCAAATGAGAACACGCTCTAAGTGCTAGTAAAATGTCTTCACTCTGTAGTGTTTACAGTTGTTCCTAATTACTTGAGAAAATTTCGGCATGCATATGATCATGAGGAATTTGCTGAAAAGAGCCTCTGAAACTAAAGATCTAAGCGCATGAATTCTGAAACCGCTTAGGTTGAAGACAGCGGCGACAGCGAAATCTATAACAATCATCTCCTGCAGTCAATTACCTGCTCTTATTGTATGCGATTCTCAGCCGCTTGTCATACGGAGATATCCGATGATGTTGATGGTGATGCAATATAATTGACAAATTGAAGTATTATAATGATTATCCAAACATAATTGACGACGTAAGACATGGAAACATACGTGATGAACTGTAACCAGAATCTACTCGAATTTTTACTGGGATTTTGCAAAACATGATGAGAGATAAGAAGAGGATTGATTAAACGGCATTTTCAGTTGAATAAGATGCCGAGAAGTAGCAGTGATAGAAGAAGCAGCGGGAGCAGACGTAGGAGTGGGAAAAGGGACCCGGTTAACGAACGGGACGTGAGGTTTAAGAATTTTGCGAGGCGCGTGTTGGAAGGAGTTCCGGGTCACCCGGAGTCGAGGATGGTGGAGGACGATTTGCAGTATGGGAGTCGCGGAAAAGTCTACTGCAGCAATTTGCTGCAGGTACTGGGGGTTCTGAGTATGATGCCCAATTACCTGGAATTGGTTCGGTGGGTCGACGAGTGATGGCCGCTAACAATTGCCCAATTGCCACCCGAACTGGGTGGCCATTCAGTCTGTAAGTTTATTTGCGACTGCACGAAATAATAATTTTATTAACATTATTAACTCATGTATTACTACACAATGTATCAAGTACATGAATGGATGAAATGAAAAATTCTTTTGAAATCACCGAGTCTCGTCAGTTTAATCGAGGATATGTGTCTGATGTTGAGATGAGCGCAAAATGATCGATTCAAATAATAAGAAGTTGATAGGATTAATGGATGTTGAACAGATAAGATAAGAAATCCTCATAGAACCTTGTGAATGCGCATCAAATAATAATTGTTGCCCAATTTCAGTGCAAGCTTTTAGAGCAGGGGCACCCTCCCCCCTGCTCATCGAGGCCATCTGCCGGATGATGGGGATCCAGCTCCTCATCTACCATGCCGACGTCCAAAACGAGAGGAGCTGGAAATACGGCGTGACCGGGGCGGTATTTCAAATAATACGAGAGGCGGCCGACCGGTACGCCGTATTCCTTGGGGAACCGACGCTCCAAGTGAGTTCCTTTAATGATACTTTTCAGTTAAGTTGTTCAACAAATTCTTTCCTAACGATGGTTATAATGACAATAATCTGATTCAGGAAGTTTAGATCTTATAATAATAACAAGAATAATAATGATAGAAATTTTGATGTAATGAATAGTCAAAATAATTACACAATATTTTTCAGTATGTCGATTCCGAATTATTCGAAGACGAAATGGAACTTTGGCAAGTCCCAGTGCCAGTCGACGTAAGTGAAGTTGAATGAAATTTTGATTGATACTTCAGAAATAGTTGATGACCTTTAGACTAATTCAAATGGAAATACTGCAGATGTTATCGAATGAATAATTTCTGAAGTGAACGAGATTCACTTCGTGAAGAAGTCGGTGTTGATGAAAAAATACCTTCATGATGTCACCAACATCGCAGTTGAATTTTCTTGCGGAATATTTTTCGGTGTTAAACAAATCATTTTATCAGTCGCAAACTGTACCAGTGGCTAAACTGAGGAAAATAATTATTGCTTTCAGCTAAGAACTTCGAATCAGTTCATAATCGAGTTGATCATTCCAGATGTTGGACCGTCGGGGACCCAACCCATCACCCGGCTCTCAGGAGGAGCGGCCCGCCGAACCCCTGCCACAGCCCGAGGAACCGTTTATGGGGATATTTTATGGGGGAGAAGAAGATGAGGAGGAACTAACAGATAACGACGCTAACCAACCCCAACCTAACGACAACACTCACGACGAAACTAACCCAACACAAGCAGAAGAGGGGCCTGCGCAGCCCCGTTACTTCTTGTAAGTTTCATCTTCTGAATTTAGTCGAACTAATATTTCAGTATTATTCATTTTGCAACATCTTTATCATTCATTTTGCAATGCGTTCGCAAAGTATGACAAACAATACAAATTGAAAAATCAGAGATTATTGTGTTATGAAATCTTTTTTCATATAGGAGTACACAGTCAAAGAATTTTTTAAAACTGACGGCAAATTAGAGTGAGGAGTTTATACTACATATTTCGTATGGAAAGTACTGCTTACCTCATATGGACACACATTGTCTAATGAAATGAATTGCATTATGAATGAATCGATCATTTTCGCTCTGTATCATCGTAAGATGGACATCTTTTAGGCGCAGGCCCCAGACCCCAAGGCAGCCGAAGCAGCAGCGTGAGCCGCAGGTCTTCCGGCCGCATAACATCGAGCATTTGCGGCCGGAACATCAGGCCGAGCTAGCGGCACCAGATACGGAAGCGTATCACGTCGACAACAACATGATCTGTAAGTTTCTATTGACTGATCATTTTTCATTAAATTGTTTGAGATAATCTTAATTGATTGCCTCTGAATTGATCGCCTTGAATATTCATTGAGTATAAGCCTGCTTTGAAGGTGAGAATAGCAAAATACTCAAACACTGAATTGAGTTTTAAAAACTGATAATATGACAGGGTGATTAAATGTTCATTTTTGCTTATTATTTGATGTTTCAGGGTGCCGTCTAGCCGGATGTGCCAGGCCCGACCAGCCATTCAAAACGGTCCGGGCCTGGAAAATTCATGTGCAGAGGGCGGCTTGTCACCGTCGCCAAAGTATGTTATCAGTTTACACACTCTATTCAATTTTTCACTTTGAACTATTCTATTAAGAATCTTCAATTCCAATGAAATATCTATAAGAAGCCTTCGAACTTCTCTTATGAAGACTTGAGAAGTGATATTTTTCCACTATGGTTCTGGATGGTTTAAGCTGAATTAATGGAATCACTCATTTATATGACCGTTGAAAATCAATCCTTTACAAGCCAACTCAATCTGAATTTTCAGCCCTCTGCACTGCCTGCGGCCACAACGTGATCTTGCCCCCCTCGGCGCACCTTTCGGCCGCCGAAATCAAAATTATCATGGACGCCCACAGATCCGAAAGGTGCGTCGGCGTCTCCAAAAAGACCTTGGAGACGCGAAAAACCGCTGCCGAGCGTCTAATGATTCTGGGCCGCGATAACTCGCATATCGCGGTCCCAGATGAGGACGCAGAAGAGGTCCAGGTGCCGTCAAATCCTCGCAAGAGGCACCTGGCCTCCGAGGCAGCGTGGAGGGCAGACCAATGCTGCCAATATCTCAAACGATTCAAGAGCGACCATCCCGATTTAATGGAACAAATCGGGATGGAACACCAGCTCAGATTCGACTAATGGAACGTTGCGAGAGGACCAACAGCGGCACACAACAAATGCATCAGCTTAACCGGATGACGACTCCAGCACCAAAACTCACCAGCAACTAACGGTTACATTCACTTCAATCTTTTAAAATTTTTGCGATGGAGCGAAATACCTCAATGAGATATGACAGCAAAATGCGAATTGGTAACTATGAAGATGAATACATAAACATCTCAGAACATTAGGTTAGGTTTAACAATAGCGAAACGAGTTGTTAGAGCGAGCATTATGAGCCTAGGAAAGGGAATGAAAATAGAACGTGTTAGAATATATGTTATGTGTTATTGTGCTTATCGTTTTGTATTATTTTGTTATTTGATTCATAATGTTATGTATGTATAGTATTATATTAGTATTGTTATCATTATTATCAAGTCGTATCATAGTTTATATTGTTAACACAATTACTTCGTGTAAATGCCATTTGACCTGTTTTTAGTTATTTTTTGAATACCGCATAGTTCTTGAGAATAATTTATGATTGCTGTCATACATTATCATCTTATTGCAATGCAGTCTCGTCCATCAATCGTCGCTTCAACAGTATTTGTTCTAAAAAATCAGATGAAGTTGATAATTTTCGAAAAAATGAAAATTTTGCATCAATCAGATGCAGAAATCTGGCAACCCAAACACGTAATATTATCCAGTATATCGGTGGTGGCTCACTTGCGATTAAAAAAACCAGGCCTAGAGCGGTTGATCATTTTAGGTCAGTAGGGATAAGAGATATATGCCCTTCAAAATTCCTTTCCGATAATTTGGGCATCCATATTTCATTGTAGAAGGGGAGTCATATGGCGGTTATGCCAGCTCCTCAGCGCCGCAAATGGAGGGTAATAGTATTGGGTAATATTTACATTATTATTGTAGCCATCGTATTGAATCGATACTACAATGGGTTCGGGATTATGGTGCTACAAGAAAAGTACTCTGGGTAAGGGATTAGAGTACTTCGAGTTCGGGAATTATGTTCATTTGTGGGTTCGGGCTATGAGACAAATACCTCCATTGGCGCTTAATGGGTTGGGAAATTATTATAAGTAAGTAATTACTGTGAAGGATGGTCACCACTCGAAGCCAGGTTTGAGTTCGTCTTAAGCCACTGAGAAACTAGCTGGTCTAATAAGAGAAATAAAATTTGGTCGGAGAATATTTTGAAGAGCTATAGGGGAAGATAACTGAAATATTAGATAAAAACCCCTTCAAAAGAGAATGAAAAGGGAAACTCGAAAGATCACTGTACGAAGCGCCGAACAGTCGACTCGAAAATCAACGGATCGAACTAAACAATAAATAAAGCCAACGAAGAATTTAAGAAAATGAATCGAAAAAAACAAAAAAATAATAATAAATCAAAAAAACAAAAAAAGTAATAATAAAACAAAAAACAAAAAAAAACAAATAACCTGAAAAAATTATAAAAACAAAAATTAATTCGAAGACAAATTGAATTTTCAAGAAAATTCTTCACTTGTAAATGTGATATATGCTCTTATATTCACTTAGTGATATTGTCTAACTTATTGACTTTATTTATTGTTAACCGTTATCGTCCTCGTTTCTGCATGAAAAGTCCTTGTGCTTGTCCTTGTTATGCATGAAATGTCCATTGTCTTTATTTCACACAGTTTGATATTGTTAATCAGCTTACGTTCATTCAACTTGTGAAAATGAATCATTATTAGACCATGTATTGTTAGCAAAGTTGTTATTTCTGGAGATAATTGAAATTATCTGGAGATAATTGAATTTGTATTGAACTTGGCGTTTATTTTCGTATTTAACAAAACTTGGAATGTAAAAAATTTTCACTTTAAAATGTGAAATTAGTTTTTTACACGCTTAGTTATATTGTATAACTTATTTACATTATATACTGTTGACTTTTATCGTCTTCGTTTTGCATGCAAAGTCCTTGTGCTCGTCCTCGTGTTTGCATGAAACGTCCTTTGTCCTCAGTTAACATAGTTTGATATTATCACTAAATTCATAGTTACTTAACTCACTAAATAGGGTCACTATAATATTGAGCATTGTTAGGAAAATTGTCAATTGCAGAGACAATATTTGTATTGGTATTATAGCTAATTGTATGTGTATTGTATTTGGATTACTTGTATTTCTTATTTGTGATTGCAATTGATACTGTTTTATTGGGAACTGATATGTGTTTAAGTAATTACTGAGATCTGAAAAACTAGCGTTCACGAAGAAGAATTGAGAACATTCATAAACCTAAGAACGTAAATAGCATTACTATTACAAAAACTGAGTTTAACAATGCTCGCTCTTAGCATAAGGAGGTATCGCTCTCATTGCATATAATTTCGAATTGAAATTTTAATTATTACTGATCATATTGCTGGTGAGGAATTGGTTTCTTCAAATAATGTAATGGTATTGTATCATGTTTTATGATATGCTTTTTGTGCCGCTGTTGTTCCTGTTCCCTGAGCTGGTGTGGTCCTTGAATCGTTTGAGATGGCTGCCCCCCCCCTGATGATTGATGAGTCCCCTTCTCCCACATCCCAGAAACCGTTGATTCTAACTTAGATTAGCATTTCATAATTTAACTTTAACTTAATCTAACTTACATTAACCTTAACTTGTTTCTTTACTTTTACTCACTTCTCCTCGGGCTGTGGTTAGGTAACAGAATCTAATGAGATGATTGAGATAACTGATTTACTTATTGTTAGTTTTCCTCGGGCTGTGGTTAGGATAGGATAGTGACAAAATTGTGGTTAATGATGTCCGATTAGATGGAATTTCCGGTTGCTTAGGACTTACATATAGCATATTAAGATTGGGCGATAAGATGACTGATTACCCCCGTTCCTCAGATTAGGTGATAAGATTACTGATTGCCCCCATGCCTGCAGCGAATTGTTGTAGTAGATTTTCCGCACTCCCTTACTGTAAATCGCTCGTCCCCATCCTCGGCCCCCGGTGATTCGGTCTCCTTCCTCGCGCGTAGTTGGTGGTGGTGCTGTAGGTGGGTCCCGTTCGTAACCCCGGTTTGGTGTGTGGTGGTGTGATGGTTGGTGCTGCTTCTGCTACTTTCTCGGTCATTGTATTTGTTGCTGCTGCTCCTTATTATTTCTATTATTTTATTATTATTATCATGTTGTTGTTGCGCATCGTATTTCCATTATTATTATTATTATTACTATTATTATTATTATCAGTTCGTATTTTATTATTATTATGATTATCATTATTGTTATTTTTATTGTTATTGATATTAGTATTAGACTATTATTGTCATAGCATATTATCGTATCATCCTTTTTTAAAAATCAATTATTATTTTGTTTTACGGTTATTATATTATCATCGTCAATTCATCATACTAGTATTAATTCATATTTCTTTGATTTATTCATTGTTTTCGATTTGCTAACTTTCCTTTCGTTTTTGTGTGTTTTCATTTACTGCGACGTTCGATTTTCTCAATGATCAATTGACTGAATTTTGATTTGAAGTTGAAGATTGTTAGTTGAAATTTTGAAATGAGTGGGAATTTCATTGAGAATAATTCGAGCTGTTTGAAATTGATAGGATTTTTGAGGATTGATTCGAAGATTTTTGCATTCGAATTGCAGTTGAGATATTTTGGTTGGGGTGTTTAAACAGTCAATTGGTTTGGTAACTACACGTGCATTGCCGTGTAGCAATCGAATAGTCAGTTAATTTTCCTCTGTTACTAGCATCGTTATATGTTCATATTTGCTAATATTTCATTGTTTGAATAACTTTTAAAAAGTGGAAAAAAATCCAAAAATACAAAAAAGAGAAAAATTTTAAAAAAACCAAAAAAACAAAAAAAGAAAAAAACCAAAAAAGAAATTAAAAAAAACTAAAAAGAAATAAAAATTAAAAAAAACAAAAAAATAAAAAAAACAAAAAAAATAAATAAAATAAAAAAACAAGAAAAAAATAAAAAATAAAGATTAAAAAAACCAAAAAAATAATAAATGAATAAAAACAAAAAATAAACAAAATAAAAAAATAAGTAACAAAAAATAAAAAACGCAAAATTAAAATTAAAAAACAAAAATAAACGAACATAAAAAGAAAGAAAATAAATTTAAAAAAAAAAAACAAAAATCACGCATTTTCAGGTCGTAAAAATCATTTACCTTCAGACTCAGCATCTAATGTTGAGAACTCTCAGATAAAGATGACTGAATGAACAATCGAGAGACATGAAGCGAGGAAAGGAATGGACAAAATGGATCGAGAGACGAATTGATGCGGGATATTGGACGACATTCGAGGTGTTAGGCGAGAACTGGTTGGCCGCAAAACAGCGTTTTGCATATATTGATATGCAAAAGGCTTTGCATATATTGATAGAGCCTTTTGCCTTTTGCATATATTGATTATTGCAGATTAAGGATAGCATCCGATGGAAGTTCGGTCGAAAAATCCGACGACTTTCAGTCGGAGTGAACATGATAATCAATAACAACGAGTGAGCACTGATGGCATTCGAATAAAAGTTAAGTTCGGTCGGGATCCGATTGAATGCACTTTCGGAATTCCGAATAACAAAGTTCTGGCCGAACTTCAAAATTCAACGGTCAGAATCCAAACCTCGGAATTCCGAAATTCGTTGCATTATTCCGACTGAAAGTCAGTCGGATGCCATCACAACGAATGTGTGAGAACTTAAATAATATGAACTAGTATGGAAATTACTATAAAATCATTGAATTCTTCAATTAACTGAGACGGTTGGATTTAAATTTATCAGTTTCAATGGAAGCAGTATTTCAGAGGCGGTGGCGGGGTCGGGAGGGTGGGCCATCGCACTGAAATGAGAAAATTGAGGGATTTTTTTCAGCTTCCTCATTGATTTTTCACGCTGACAGAAACAAAATTTTTAATAACATTCATCTGACGTCTAGACAAACGCATTTTTTATTTGACAAAAAATAACGACGGGATCAGTAGGAAAGATGATTTTCAGACAGATTTAAGGTGATTCTTGTTCAGCGGATTGGTCTTCGAGGAATAGACTTTGTGTTTTCTGGATTGAGGATAGGTTTACGACGTCGGGTGGATGGGTTGCCACCATAGGTGGTGGCGGGTATGGTGGGATGGGAGGGGGCCGGGTTTGGGCAGGGGAAGGGTAGGTAGGGGTTTGGAATCAGTTCCAGGCCATTGCAGGTGGGTGGGTGGGTTTGGCCTGGGCTGATTTTGTTGTCTGTTATTGTTTCATTTAAATCATTCCATCCGATGGCGAGAAGCCATTGGATTCCACGATTCCAGTGGACGATAAGGTGCGACGATGGATGTCAGTCGAAGAAAGAAGAAGAAGAAACGATGATGGTCAGAATCCGAACAGATCAACCGATCAGAATTCAAGGAATCTAAAGTATTCCGGAATTCAGAATAGCAGGATAACAGAATCCATCTGGTTAAATTTCCATATAAAGTTCACCGAAATTTTTCACATAAATCATGTGATTGATTGCGATGAAAAGTGAAGAAAAACAATTCTTAATGTTTTCTCATAACTTTCTGAAGTTTTACTTCTGGCTCTCTTCATATCGTTATTCTTGCAAGTTCATCTGAAACGTAAGAGAAACGAGGAGTATAAATATCCAAATGAGTCGGATGTGCAAAGCGATTCAAATCAAAAGTCGATTAGGTTTACTTTCGTTAGTTTCCCTACTCATTAGATATAATTTGAATTGCTCTCTGAGATAATTAGTACTTTCTTTCAGCCGATTTCCTAGTTGTAAGAATATACACATCGTTTGATCAAAAAATTTCACGTTTGTAATCTGAGAAACCATACCTTTGATGAGGGTCGTTAAATACTTCTCAGCTTCTATATGCGACAATGGTGTTGGCAGATTTGATGTACACTGCTGAGATGAGCATTTAGACGAGTCTAACAGGTCATGAATTGAACCGAAAACGAAACATCATGAAAGGTTTGTTGCAGAGCATGAACTTTTGCGTGTGAGCGTTAACGAATTGCAGCGGAGATGAACAAATATGTGTTAATGAATAAAAACTAGAAATATATACCTCAAACCCCAAATCCTGCATTACGTTCGCCTTTTAATCAGGTATTCAATGTGAACGATGGCTCACAGTAATTTGGCGCTGGCAATGAAGAACGACAAGACGTAGATTGGTCATTCGGAATGTGAGTATCATTGGTCATTGGATGGATGAATGAATCTAGGAGCGATGAATGTGTCTACCGTATGGAGGATATTCTGAACGAATCATAAATGCAATGATTATTCATTCCATAAAACAAACTTCATGTATTCTTCACTAATGACAGTTTGCACGCTATCGCTAGTAAAAAGAAGAGGATTTATAAGACCAGTTGATGAAAAAAAATAGAATTATTTGCTTTGTAATCAACGAATTTAAAAGTTTGTTGGATTTTTTGGTTCGTTTGCCGATGTTAGCAAAAAGCTTAAATTTATGGAAGCTAAAGAATGACAGTATTGAAACTATTTAAACAAGAAACTCCGTTTGATGGCGTAATATTTCAGTTCTCTCAGTTACTGCATGATTGCTGTTCAGTGATTTAACTCAAACATTCATTTGCTTAATACAGCACACTTTATACAACGTCATTCAATTTGTCTGATAATCGATCATTGATTATGAGACTTCGCATTCATCAATGTTTTGACGTTCGTTATTCAACGAATTTGAAACGTGGCTGTATCCAAGCAAAACAGCAATATCATTTAGTTTATGCAATATTTAGGCAACAACGTTCATGTGCTTTACACAGCTGCTTTTAGGCGTATTTGATGAACGTGAGAGTCGGGCGCCTTGAAAACATTGCTTAACAAGGTTCTGATTATGTAATATTTACATTATCCGAAAGTTTGATTTTTGTCATGTATCTTTTGATCACTATTCCATCGTCATTTCTATGGGACGGCTGAACTCATATTGCTGTTTTTATTATCAAAGTGTCCTAACATCCAATGCATGCAAAGTAATGCATTCAACTCAAGCGATCCAATAAATACGTTAGGCTGAATCATAAAACGACGTGTATTCATGTCAACCTCCGCTAAATGAAATGCTTATCAAGACACTATTCGTATAGCTTTGTGATTAATCGGCTTTTGTTTAGAAAACATTTCAGTTCGTTCACTTGTTTATTGCTCGCGTTCCGAGATTGTTCATTGTGGTTGAGGTTGATCAATAGAATGAAAGCAATGCTCCCATGGAGACGAAGACACTTTCCAATCATTGTATCCACAACAGTTGCTTTCTGTGTTGTACAATACATCTTCATCACTAAATTTCGATCCAGCACAATACGGTGGGTAGTTTACAGCTCCAACAAAATAACTTTAATAAATTCTTGATCCATTTCAACTCCGAATACTCCGCATGTGATGTAATTTTGTAAAAAAGAGGGAGAAAATAAAACGAATGGAAATAGTCAGATAAATAGGCACAGCCGTGTCCATAGCTGCGACGCCCATATTAATTAATCATCCTTATCATTTTCATCAATCAATCTGCGTGAATCAAGAAAGTGGTACATCAAAAGTTTTCATTCGCTCTTTTCCGCACTATATTGATGATGTCATAATGACACCGTTCACGTACTTGGGAACGCAAACCAAACGTTTCATACAGACCCCAAAATAGAACGTTTTATAGGGTACCAACAGATACCGATAAATTCCTTATGCAAAACTGCTAATCTCTGAAGTACTTTGCTTTGCATCAATTCCAACCAAGCGATCAAATAGTTTATAAAGCACCGAACAAACTGCTCCCACCCTATGTAATCGTCGCAGCTGTGCCAATATACATGTTTACAACACGCATTTCACATATCTCATATAATCACTTAAAATAGCTAAAACTGGATTCATCTTTAAAGGAAGTCTGCTGCTCTTCAAAATATTCAAATGTCTACTGCCCTTCCTATTAGCTTCAGCGCGTTTTTATGCACAAACTTCAACGGAACAGTGGTTAAAACTCCAATGAATATTCTTTCTTGGTAATTGATTATGCTTGGAACAAGAGGTTGACGTTGTCAAGTGTCTATAGACGCTTGCCTTATTTATACATACCCGTAGTGCATAATAACAGTACAATCCTCAGTTTGCGTTTTCGCATGATTACATCTATCTCAGTTTGCATAGTAACATAATTTTGCACCACAGATCGCGATTTGGGCTCATTGCTTTTGCCATCGACAGCAACCTGTTGAACTGCTTTCATTTCTGCGATTTTGCATATGATCGAACGATTTGCTAATGAAAAGTCCTGCATTTCAGAAATCGGTTGATCAGAACAAAACCAAAATAATTATTTAGGAGAAAAACATTCTCAATTACCAATATTGCACAAGTGAATGCGTTCACCATTTCAAATAATCGAATAGCATTAACATTTCATCAAATTTCTGCTTCCCAAACTGCAGAAAGTCGATCTGAAATGTTTTGAAGAACAACCAATCACTGTAAATCCTTTGCAGTAGGGATTAATAAATGAAAACGTATCTTTATTTGATTAAGATGGAATTCCAATTATGCATTGCAACTTTATAAAGAGAAACTGGATGAAGTAATTGGAAATATTGGCTTGATGGACGATGGAATTGACTGTGATAAACTGGCGAGTGAAAACACTTCTGAACTAGTTCGAGAAAGGGCGATGCGGTGGAAATATCATTTTGAAAATCGGAATGCTCTATTAAACATAACAGATCTCACTGAAAGGTAAGCGAGTCGATCGTTTGATGTCGATCTCATTGATAATTCTATACTATGAAGATTGAAGCAGCCAACACAATGAAGTTTTTATTATGAGCAGATTTCGGTGAGGTCAAAACCGGACCAGAGTGCCGAACTGAAATCGTGGAGAAGAGTCCATTGACCTCGAAAGCCCTAAATCCCCAAGGACCTCGATGCAATTTTAGTTATCAGCATCACTCAGGACTTGTACCGTTTATATAATTGAAGAATAAAGCTGGATATAAAGGTGACACACACTTTGACTGAAGGAAGTCAATTTATCGTGTTCGATTCTCTCGTGAACTATCCGCCTGGAACTGTGCTAATGATCAAATAATCATTCAGATGTAATTACCTGACGAATCAATACGGTTTCAACACCTTACCACTTTCTGACGAAGAGAAGGAATTTCCGATCGCTTACGGATTATTGATATTTAAAAACGCCATTCAGGTTACTCATTAGCAATCCTTACTCACTTTCTTCTCAACCTTCAACTGCGATCAATGCAGTAAATCAGCACAAAGAAAATTGCGAGATTTCATTCCTAAAATCATCATTTCTAAAAGATTGCGAGATTTCGAGTCGATGAATTAAGATTTACCATATGATGAGTGCGTTCTATCATCCACAGAACGCATATTGCATAGCGATAAGTAATGGAAGCGATGCGGAGTTTAAACGATCAGTCAATTTCATCGGAGAATGCTTCCCGAACGTTCATGTCATGGTATGATCATGATCACCTTCCATCTGTATTCAAATGTTGTATCAAGCTGTTGACTTATCGACTTGGCAGCATTTTTCAGTCAACAAATGTTTTCTAACGTCACATCATTCCAGTTGGATTTTTCGACAATACACACCATTCATTCTCTGTGCAGCAAACACAATAATGAATTCAAAACAATGCAATTGAAAGAATACAAATTTCCATTTCAATAAATATCTGTAAGAATAAACATATGTGTGATTTCCTGATCATTAATAAAGAATACCTACGTATCATTAAGACTGTAAGTAATGTTCGGTGGGGTGGACACGGTGTTCTGACGGGTGTTCTTGACTGCTTACGTTACCTGGCAGCATCGAAAATAGAATGGAAATATTTTCAGGTTAAATCGTTCATTTGTGACCATTGATGTATTCAAAATTCCATAGCAACTTCTCTTTTCAGCTGCGTTTAACATCTGTGCTTTCAAACAATGTTATTCCTTAGTACATCAGTACTCATTCCAAATGAACACTTTATGATTTGAATAGATGATTAGATGTAAGACATATCATAGACTGGCTTAGGCTTGGTATCATCAAGGACATTCGTGCAAGATTCGCTTTCGAAGAAAAATTTCTCTGCGAGCGGCAATCGAGCCCGTCGAGACTTCGGTTAACTCGACACAACCACTCGTTCGAGGCTGATCGGCCTCCGTAGTAGCTCAAAGGTTGACCGTTTCTTGATTCCTCACAGGTTCTATTCCCGCTCGTCAGAAAAGTTTTACTCGATATGGAGTGAGACGTACTAATGCCCTTTAATGCTTGTTAATTTAAGTTATAAAACTCTGAACGCGGATCTGTTAAATGAGAATGTTTCAATTAATGGTAATATTTTGATTATTGGACAAAGAATTGAGATCAAAAACATAACATTTTGCGCGCTTTTCGAATTTTGTGGAATGCGCTAAATACGATACTGTCGAAAAAATTGGCTCCCTATAAGAGATCTGAGCGTTTGGGTGCCTTCAAAAGAATGCCCATAGGTGTTCAAGCAACGAATTGTTGTATCAAAGAAGTCAATTCACAATCGGTATCAACACAGTACAATGCGTCCAACACCATATCGGTTGCGTTTGTAAACGCAGCCAGTCGATTCCCATAATGAGTTTATCTGCGGTGGATTTCGAACAGTATGATAAATTCAATCCACTGAATACTTAATGTCATTCACCTACCTGTTGATCGTTAACATCCATTTATTAGCAACATTAAATGTAAGCCATTATCATAACACTTTTCTTTTTTTGGACTATTGAAAGGATTCAATCTTACAGTATCTTTCGGGCACTGATCTCCCTCTAAAAACGAATCGTGAAATGGTGAGAATATTCAAGCGTTTGAATGGTACGTTCAATTCAGAAGTGACCGAATTTCAAGAAGGTCGACTCGGACCGAAAAAGGTAAGGAAACGCCCAAACGGGAGTGGATGCAGCAGAAATTATTGCTGTTTGATCGCATATAGCAATTGTGCCAAGAGAACAAAATTATTGAAGATTACTCCGAACTCAAAAACCTATCAAAAACTTGCTGTTTTCTTCAACTGATAGGATCACGAGATTAGCTAAGACAAATTCATGGTAGTAGCAATGATATGGGCTGTATAGCTCATATTGACATTTCCAATGGTTTTTGATTCCGTTTCTTCAGCTGCATCTGCACATATGTAATTATTATGTAAGTCACCAACCATACCACAAGTGCTGTAAGCGATCAGACAATATAACAAGGTACCCAACTAGGATTTGGTGACGTTGGTAATTCAGGGTGTAATACCGCCACATGGAATTCGGTTATTCAAATCGAGTTTGTCGGCAACATTCAGTCGTGAATCGGCGAATTTTATCGCGAACAGTGCAACGGTGAACGAGCTTGTTGATTACCTTAATGGAACCGACATATCGGATGAAGCCTTCTGGACAACCGTTGCCGGTAATCCTGAAAGTTAGTGCTTTCAAGTTGACTTGCTGGGCAGATCAGACAGAACAAACTCTCTTAGGTAAAGCTGGCATCACTATCAGCGGTGTTCTGAAAACCATTATTCGACCACTACGATGACGTGCATAAGATGTTTTTGTGAAACGCTTTCGGGAATAAGATTTTAGCATTAGCACCATACTAACAGCATAGTTGAACTGCTATGCTTCAGAAATTCCAATGCCCGGAGCTTTCAATGGGACACGTTTTTTGCAATTCGTTAAT
This sequence comes from Anisakis pegreffii, assembly GCA_035041965.1. Classification (NCBI taxonomy): domain Eukaryota; kingdom Metazoa; phylum Nematoda; class Chromadorea; order Rhabditida; family Anisakidae; genus Anisakis; species Anisakis pegreffii. Next base: position 35,641 of record JAPYMA010000098.1, on the reverse strand, counting down.
GAAATCAGACGCAAACAACGAGAAGAGAATCGAACGGAGAGCACCATGATGCATTACTACATTTCGCGTTATCAAGTATGGACGTCGAAGCCAAATAAATTCTGCACTGGTGAGGAGATTCGCATTTTTAATGCAAAATTATAATCTATTCATATTTCATTCGAGCGTTTCTTTACAATGGAGAATTCGTTCCGAAAACTGATTGAAAAAGATGTGTTTTTGTGAAATAACGCATCATAGAAACGGCATTTCGATGAAGCGAAAAGATTGCAAAATCAATTGGTAGCGATAGCGTTTGCGTGAAACAACAGAAACGTTGAATGCTGATCGTCAATATTTATTCGATGCAGCTTATAAATATTCAGTGATTTTAAAACGTCTAAAACACTTACAATTAGTAAGACAATATTGTGCGAATTAAGTGAGTAACTTTAATTGAAATTAAATATTTTAGAAAATGAAACAGCAAAACATTCGAAGAATTTTTAATCAAAAATAGTTATTTAACAAAACATAATTTCAAAAATTGAAATCAATTTCAAAATAATCCCCTCCAAATCAGCACGATTCATAACCAAGAAAGGTATCCGCAAATGATTAGAAATCGGCTATTTTTGAATTCAACCCTACTGTATCACCAGTCAGATATTTTGTCATTTCTGTCACGGTTTAGAGCCTAATGCTGCCGAGAATGTGATGAAACTTATGGACACACTATTCCACCTGAATGAATATATCGTTAGATTGAAAAGATTTTTTTTGTTGGACGAGAACACTCTGTAAAGTTGATCGTCTCTGGTAGGCCCAATTCACAGGGTAAAAGTAAAGATATGTTCCTAAAGAAAAAATGTTGTGTTGGGTAATGTGTTAACCATCTTGAAACAGAAACGTTAAATTTGGAACATTTCTATATTTAGAAGTCTAACTACTGCATTAGTCTATTTCTTTAATTGTACCACTGAGTGGATTTGAGGAGGATGAAACCTCTTTGAACATTTTGAATTTAGTTGATCTGATTCAGCACCATATGTGATAGAAAAATAAAGACTGATTCATATTGCTTGCTTCCATATGTTATATTCAAATGAAGTGTGCTCCACATTTATGCCTCGTATTGCTTTCAAGAACGATTGACTTGGTTTATTGAGAACACTTTCAGAATATGATTGCCTCTATTTAGTTCTAGTTACTTTCATAATACAGCTCTTGAAAGCTTTCTTGAAAGGAGGTGGGCTGAAGAGTCAGTGCACATGAGATGTACAACTTCTTGAACACTAATGTTTGTCAGTTGAGCATAATGTTTTGAATTTCTGCCTCCAATTCCATAAATGCTGAGTGAAATACAAGCTCCTTTGAGAAACAGATTGAGGAACTATCAGGAAAGAATACGAATCAGTCTGCTAAAGCAAATAATATTATTTGATAGCAGCATACTGCATTATATTTGTGTAGTGCATCAGGAATGGTTGAGTTCATTAATGATAATTAAATTAAGTGTATTCTTCTTGTTCCGAACTCACTCTACAGTTCCATGTGAATGATGATAACGAAATTATGAAATTTATGCTACAATATTCGTCTGATTTGCACATCTAGATACAGTTCACTTCATTGATGTATCCTTAATAAGATCGAAGGCGGTCCGAATTCCTGCACAGCAACAATCACCATCGTTTTATCGGCTTGAAAACACTTTAATAAGGACACTGATGCAGCCGGGCGTGAAAGGCTGGGTGCGATAAAATGCATTATTGCTATAAATGTTATAAAATGCTATAAATGCTATAAAATGCTCAGATGCTATAAAATGCATTATTTTCTCTCATTCTAGCTGATGTCAGGAAAATAAATAGATTCACATAAATTCAAGTCTAAGGCTGGCACAATATTCGTAAATTTATCGAAGGTTGAACGTTAGCGCCAAATCTCTCAGTTCCGTTCATCGTGCGAGGGTGGAAACATTTTAATAAAGCAGTATCCAATCAGATGAATGCATTCGCTATTACTAGTAGCTTATTCTCAGGTAGATCTTTTATAGTCAAACGTATTTAGAAAACAGCTGGCCCGTCCAAGTATATTCGCCTGAATGCGAGTATATTTACTGACATCAATTAATATACACAATTAATCAATATACAATTTTATTCAGGTACAATTGTCGCCAGTTCATGTGTATACGGAGTTGGTGACATTCCGATTCTACTCCGAAGATACGAACTTGTAGCGCATAAGTTCTATTTGGACTATCAACCCGCTGCTTATTTCTGTGTCTATCAAAAAGTTCGTCAACGAGCCGTATCGCAACATATCGACAGTTTCGATGATCGACCTTATGCGAATTTACCTGGACCTGCAATGGCACGTGGCGTGAATCTCGACGTATGGATGAGGCGCTATTTCAACCCGAAGCCAGTGACGCGAGCACCTTGACTCGATATCTTGACTTATAAGTCCTCAGTCAGACACCACTTTCTTCGTTCACGAATACTTCAAAAGTTTTGGCTATAAGAGTAGATTGTGATGAAACCAGTGTGCTGCGGAGATCGGCGAATTTTGGCGACCCCGTCCCGGAGTTCTTGTCCCCGATTTTTTCGAGCCGAACGCATTCTCGGCATCCCCGACTACGAAATTTTGTCTCAAACCTTCCTCATCACCGACTTTTTCCGTCCCCGCAACACACTAGATGAAGGCTTAAAATGCAATGTTCCTGTATAAATCAGAATGACATTCGAAAATTCTATGCAACCGCAGTTTGTTTAACATGAACAGTCATATTATTCATAGCTTTACAGATCAGATTGCTAATATGCTGGAAAAGCTCGTAAATGGTATATGTTTGATAATTTGAATAGTTTGTGCGTTAATTCGAATAGTTTGTGCGTTAACTTTGTCTCTTGCTTACAGTATTTGAGGACGATAAATGAATAAATGTTTGATAAAATGAAACGCATAAATAATTGAGCAGTGACGCTGTATTTATTTGCTCAACAATCAATCAAACCTGAATCAACGAACGCGTAATTTCGACAACTACTACTACTGTAGGAAACAGGGAATCCTTGAAACGCTGAACACCAATACTCAACGTTAGTATTGAAACGTAAAATATACATCAAATGAATAAAACGAAGTGTAACGTATCGTATACCACATTCGTCAAACATAACATGACAAGTTTATCCAGATATGTCGCGAGGTACCGTTAATGGAATAATTTGCTATAGTTGGTTTGCTCAGCTTCTTTACTAGGAGAGGTCGAAAGTGATCACGCGTTTGTAAAGCTAACAAACTCACTCAAATGAACACCACTATTATTGTGGCCATTCTGAATGCTCAAGCGTTTTGGTTGTGAAGCGTGGCTAAATGCATGCAAATCTTAAAATCTTTATTAGGCTGGCATTACATACTACTGTTCAGCTGGAGAGCTGAACGCTTTAAAAAATCTATTTTTATTAGATTGTCAGTCCAAAATCGTGCTCTTAATCATCACCCGAAAATTCGATTTTCATTATCCGCATTCGCCATATTCACATGTTCCTGCTTAATGTTTTCATCGCTTATCAAATATTTTTGGCTTTCGTTACACGCGAGGTTGCTTTCTAATTGCAAGCGATTCCCGTGAGATGCCAGAAATGATATGATCCTGTGAACATTTTTACCTGCTATGCACTACAAAATAGCACTCACAATGTTCATTCAATGTTTGGGTTTTATACCGGGAATATTTCAGATCATCGAGTGAATTATTCTCAATGTTTGAAGTAGCCCGATGTGGTCAAATTTGATTGCGGCAATGAGACCAGCAGGTTTATGGATGCGAAAAAACTTTTCAAGCATTGCAACCACAACAGTTGCTTTCTGTGTTATACAGTACATATTCATCAGTAAATTTCAATACAGCATGATACGGTGGGTCGTTTGCAGTTGCAACAAAATAATTTTATGGGCTGCTGAAATGAATTCCCGATTCTTTCAACTCCAAGTTCGCATGTGATAAACAAAAAAGGGCAGAAAATTAAACGAATTGACATGATCAGATAAATAAACACGGCCGTGTCCATTGCCACGACGCTCACGTTGCATTTTGTGGATCAAGAAATGACGCATCAGAAGTTAACGACAGATTCGGTAACAAAGGCAGTCTTCCAACAAAGCACTCGCTTCTTTTTCATGAAGAGATGCACCAAAATAATTCAACAAAATGATTTTCAGTTCCCATTCACTCGTATGCAATAGATCCACAGCAATACACTTCACTGTTTCCATGCTCATGATTTTAACTTTACTTCTTTCAACTCGAGTCTCGTACTACAGAAGGTTATCGAAAACACCCTTAGGCATCGCATCTTCACAAACTGTTTATCTTGTTCACCGCGTTGAACATTTGAACAGAATCTACGATTTTCACGTCCCTCCAAATAAAGGTGACCTGAAGGTTCATCGTGAAAATAAATGTTTTACGCTGGATATTCCCAGATGGATGAGTAAGTTGATGTAATTAAGATGGAATTTGGATTTTGCAATTCGTCTTTACGCAGACAAGTTGGATGAAGTAATCACAAATATTGGCTTATTGGAAAAGGGAATTGATTGTGATAAACTAATGAGTGAAGACATTTCCAAATTATATAGAAAAAACGTGACAGAATGGATATATGATATCACAGATCGAAATCCTCTATTGGATGAAACGGATCTCACTGAAAGGTAAGCAATTCGATCGTCCCATGATGATCTTATTGATAATTTCCAGTCAAAACGAGAGTCCCACTCTTGTTACTTATGAGCATTACTCACGTTTCGTACCGCGTGCACAACTGAACGAATGGTTTGTTTGAGGTGAGACTGGGACTTATTTTCACTGTATGAGGTTATTGTCTTAAATCGTAACGAAAAATTATTGAGGTGATTGCGTCTCAAAAAGTTCAACTACGTTCACAACACAAAAATAGTTGCATACAGCTTGTATGGTGCATATCTTCCAAAATTTACAGTTCACAAATTAATGAAATAATCGTATATGTTATCAGTTGCGCATCTTATGAACACTGCTAATATCGCAGTTCGATTGAGATGAAATGTTGATTTTACAGAAACGAAGTGAATGGAATTTTCGACCAATTATATGTTTCAGTTTTTTGAACATAATTGCTTTATGCTGTTTTCATGATTGATTAATTATTCAGATGTAATTACCTGACGAATCAATACGGTTTCAACACCTTACCACTTTCTGAGGAAGAGAGGGAATTTCCGATCGCTTATGGATTATTGACATATCGAAACGCGTTTCAAGTTACTCATTAACAGTTGTTATCCACTTCCTTTTCAATTATCAGGTGTAATCAGTGCGGTAAATTAGCATAAACGAAAGCATGAAAAATAAAAGATTGCGAGATTTCGAGTCCATTCTTTAAGTGATTTTGATTGAAAAAATTAAGATTTACCATATGATGAGTGCGATTTATCATCCACAGAACGCATATTGCATAGCGATAAGTAATGGAAGCGATGCGGAGTTTAAACGATCAGTCAATTTCATCGGAGAATGCTTCCCGAACGTTCATGTCATGGTATGATCATGATCACCTTCCATCTGTATTCAAATGTTGTATCAAGCTGTTGACTTATCGACTTGGCAGCATTTTTCAGTCAACAAATGTTTTCTAACGTCACATCATTCCAGTTGGATTTTTCGACAATACACACCATTCATTCTCTGTGCAGCAAACACAATAATGAATTCAAAACAATGCAATTGAAAGAATACAAATTTCCATTTCAATAGATATCTGTAAGAATAAACATATGTGTGATTTCCTGATCATTAATAAAGAATACCTACGTATCATTAAGACTGTAAGTAATGTTCGGTGGGGTGGAAACAGTGTTTTGACGGGTGTTCTTGACTGCTTACGTTACCTGGCAGCATCGAAAATAAAATGGAAATATTATCAGGTTAATCGGTTTGTTTAATGATTTCGCTGTTTTGATATTGGTAAAATAGTTTGACCGGAACAACAACATCACTAATCAGCACTATGAAGTGTAAGCCGTTTGTAATTGTCTTCCATTATCATAACATTTTTCGTTTTTGTACTGTTGAAACAATTCAGCCTTACAGTATCTTTCGGGTTTTGACCTCCCTCTACAAACAAATCGTGAAATGGTCAGGATATTCAAGCGTTTGAATGGTACGTTCAATTCGGAAATAATCGAATTTCCACAGTCTCGACTTGAAGTGAAAACGGTAAGAAAAAGTCCATGTTGGAGTGAATTATAGAAATTGGGCAAGGGGAACAAAATTATTGAAGATTACGCCAAACTCTAAAACCTATCAATCAACTCACTTGCGAAATCTTACCATGCTTTTGAATTCACAAGATTGCGAGAATAGCTAGAACAATCTCCTGCTAGAATCGATGGTATAGTCTAGTTAGCTCATACGGCACATATCATGATTGCAAGTATTGAATACTTCATTCTGTTCACGTTCAAGCATCGTTTCAAGCATTACCGATTCAACAGATCGGTTAGCCGGAATATATCGGAACGGCACTCTGAACTAGTTTTGCAGTGGTCTTTGATATTTTTTCTTAAAATGCATTTGCTTGCATTGGATTGCCATATAAATCCTCAACTCTATCTTTATGCGTGATATCGTACTCAAACAATACATTCAGGATATAGTGATGATCATTCAGGGTTTAGAGCCACCGCACGGAATTCGGTTATTCAAATCGAGCTTGTCGGCAACATTCAGTCGTGAATCGGCGAATTTTATAGTGAACAGTGAGAAGGTGAACGAGCTTATTAATTATCTTAATGGAACCCAGATTCCAGATGAATCCTTCTGGGCAACTGTTGCCGGTAATCCTGATGGTTAGTGCTCTCGAAATGACTTGATTTCTATAGCTCCTGACTGAGCGCATCATGGTTCATATGATTTAAGACAAGTATGATGTGAACAGATTGTTCAGTTTAATTATCACATTGCTCTTTTGTGCTTCACCGTTTTGTTCAGTGCTTTTGCAAGTGAAACGCCAAAAGATATATTCTGATAATAAGTGTTTTGGAATAATATTCAAACATTAGTTGTTATCATACTGATAGCGTCCCTGAAGTGACATGCTAGAGACGTTCTAGTATTTCCAATGCCCGGAGGATTCAATGGGACTCGTTTCTTGCGATTCGTTGAGGAACTTGAACGAAGACAGCAGAAGGAGTATTCAATGAAGTATACGACCGATTCCAGTCAATACTATATATCGCGTTACCAAGTGTGGTGGGGGGTACGAAATATGATTTGCGCCGGTGAGCGAACATAACTAATTTAAAGCAAATTTTTAGCTAACAAACGTTTCATTCGCCCCTTTTCTAGGGGGATACGTATTTCTGAAACAAACAATAGCACATATATATGTGTGTAGAACATATCGTAGGAAAAGTGAAAAAGTATACCAAGTTTCCGAGATAACATCGAAGAATCAATCGTCAATAATTGCACTTACGTATGGCAGCAAAAATTTATAATCAGTATTTTACGACACTCAAATCTCAAACATTTTCAAACGCAATATCCAATTCAATTGATAACGCAGTTCACGTGAGCTTATTGCCATTTAAATTTTTACTGAAATGCATCTTAAAAAGACTTGGCCAAACTAGACGTATTCAATTGAATATGGATGTACTCAATGCCATGGACTGTTACTCAGTCAATCTTTTATTCAGGTAAATTTGTCGCTGGTTCATGTGTATACGGAGTTGGTGACATTCCGATTCTACTCCGAAGATACGAACTTGTAGCGCATAAGTTCTATTTGGACTATCAACCCGCTGCTTATTTCTGTGTCTATCAAAAAGTTCGTCAACGAGCCGTATCGCAACATATCGACAGTTTCGATGATCGACCTTATGCGAATTTACCTGGACCTGCAATGGCACGTGGCGTGAATCTCGACGTATGGATGAGGCGCTATTTCAACCCGAAGCCAGTGACGCGAGCACCTTGACTCGATATCTTGACTTATAAGTCCTCAGTCAGACACCACTTTCTTCGTTCACGAATACTTCAAAAGTTTTGGCTATAAGAGTAGATTGTGATGAAACCAGTGTGCTGCGGAGATCGGCGAATTTTGGCGACCCCGTCCCGGAGTTCTTGTCCCCGATTTTTTCGAGCCGAACGCATTCTCGGCATCCCGACTACGAAATTTTGTCTCAGACCTTCCTCATCACCGACTTTTTCCGTCCCCGCAACACACTAGATGAAGGCTTAAAATCCAATGTTCCTGTATAAATCAGAATGACATTCGAAAATTCTATGCAACCGCAGTTTGTTTAACATGAACAGTCATATTATTCATAGCTTTACAGATCAGATTGCTAATATGCTGGAAAAGCTCGTAAATTGTATATGTTTGATAATTTGAATAGTTTGTGCGTTAATTCGAATAGTTTGTGCGTTAACTTTGTCTCTTGCTTACAGTATTTGAGGACGATAAATGAATAAATGTTTGATAAAACGCATAAATAATTGAGCAGTGACACTGTATTTATTTGCTCAACAATCAATCAAACCTGAATCAACGAACGCGTAATTTCGACAACTACTACTACTGTAGGAAACAGGGAATCCTTGAAACGCTGAACACCAATACTCAACGTTAGTATTGAAACATAAAATATACATCAAATGAATAAAACGAAGTGTAACGTATCGTATACCACATTCGTCAAACATAACATGACAAGTTTATCCAGATATGTCGCGAGGTACCGTTAATGGAATAATTTGCTACAGTTGGTTTGCTCAGCTTCTTTACTAGGAGAGATCAGACATGAACAAGTGTTTGCACAGCCAAAGAAACACAAATAACGTTGTGGCCATTCTGAATGCTCTTGTGTTTTCGTTGCAAAACGTGGCTAAATGCATGCAAATCTTATACTCTTTATTAGTCTGGCATTACATATTACTGTTCAGCTGGAGAGCTGAACGCTTCAAAAAAATCTTATTTTATTAGATCGTCAGTCCAAAATTGCGCTCTTAATCATTACCCAAAATTTGCTCCTCATTATCCGCATTCTTCATATTCACATGTTCGTTAATGTTTTGATCGCTTGTCAAATTTTTTGAACTTTCATTACATGCGAAGTTGCCTTCTAATTGCAAGCCATTCCCGAGAGATGCTTGAGCCGAATCCAAAAATGATATCATCCTGATATCAACATTTTTAAGTGTTACGCGCTTAAAGACAGCACTCACAATGTTCATTCAATATTTGGGTTTTGTTCCGACAACATTTCAGATGTTGAACTAATTATTGTTACTGTTTCAAGTTAGCCTAATGTGGTCAGGTTTAATCAGGGCAATGACCCCATGGGACACAAAACAGCTTCCAATCATCTTGTCCGGAATGGTTGTTTTCTGTGTCGTACAAGTCGTCCTCGTCAGTAAATATCAACACAACATAATAGAGTGAGTAGTTCGTAGTTTCAAGAGAATAATTTTATGGGCTGCAGAAGTGAATTCTTCGCTCATTTCAATTCCAAATACACATGTATTATAATAAACAAAAACGAATGGATAAATAAATAGAAGCGTGTCGATAGCGTCGACGCTCATATTAATAATCTTTGTTCTAGTGAATCCGTAAATCAAGAAAGTGATACATCAGTAGTTGTCACTTCTATGTGCCCTTTGTTGATGATATCATGAGGACACCGCCTGATACCTGATGTGCACATGCTTATCAGGAACTGTGAAACAAGTTGAATATTCACTGGAAAAAACATTTTAAAGAATGATTTCTTCATAATTCAAATTGTTCAGCCTTTCGAAAATCCAAACAAAGTGTGACAGCAATGAAACAATGTTCGCTTTAAAGCTAGCATTAAGTCAATCTTAAATTCCTTGATGACCTCGATGGAATAACCCTTAGCTGCTTTACAATTCGAATTTTCAATTGGGATCATGTATCTTGATCTAATTGAGATGGAATTACGATTATGCACGGCGGGTCTACAATGAGAAGTTGCATGTGGCAATCAAAAATATTGGTTTAATGGAAAGTGGAATTGACTGTGATAAACTGACGAGGGAAAATGGTTCGGCACTGAATCGAGAAAGAACGAAACGATGGAAATATAATTTCAATATATCGAATCCCTTATTGAAACTAAGAAATCGCACTGGCAGGTGAATAATGAGTCAATGGATCGTTTGATTTTAATCCCGCTGATCATTCTCAACTAATAAAAGAGCTTTGATCGCCGTAAAACTTCAGTTATGAGTACCTCTCAGGTTTTATACCGCATTGAGAAGTGAAAATGTTTGCTGTAAAGGTGACACTCACTTTGACTGAAGTAGGTCAATTTATCGTGTTCAGTCCTTTCGTGAACATATCCGTCTGGAACTGTGCTAATGATCAAATAATCATTCAGATGTAATTACCTGACGAATCAATACGGTTTCAACACCTTACCACTTTCTGACGAAGAGAAGGAATTTCCGATCGCTTACGGATTATTGATATTTAAAAACGCCATTCAGGTTACTCATTAGCAATCCTTACTCACTTTCTTCTCAACCTTCAACTGCGATCAATGCAGTAAATCAGCACAAAGAAAATTGCGAGATTTCATTCCTAAAATCATCATTTCTAAAAGATTGCGAGATTTCGAGTCGATTCTTTAAGTGATGTTGATTGAAAGAATTAAGATTTACCATATGATGAGTGCGATTTATCATCCACAGAACGCATATTGCATAGCGATAAGTAATGGAAGCGATGCGGAGTTTAAACGATCAGTCAATTTCATCGGAGAATGCTTCCCGAACGTTCATGTCATGGTATGGTCATGATCACCTTCTATCTGTGTTCTTTTCGCATCACTCCGATTCTCAGCTCAACTGTTCTCATTTACTTTGACTATTTGCATAAAAACACCTTATAGTTTACTCCTTATACCACATAAGGTGAGAGGGTTTCGTCAGCCTAAACCAAAGGAGTCTTCAGGATTTGTTAGGCGGTGTCCTATCAATAACTAGAGTTTGCTGCAGCATGGGGTTATTGGACGCAGAGAATGTTACGTTGATTTGTGCACTTTTCGGCTTTCGATACTGTCACGAGCCATTACAACGTTTTAGTTCATCATAGAATTGGATCGGGGACAAAATCGGGCTCGACAGTACTTGAGACGGAAATCCCGGAGGGCAGCGGTGAAGTAGGGGCCTCGGAAACCTCGTAAGTGCTCGGAGATACCAACCCTGTCGAAACTAAACCCTTTTTGAATATCTCTTAAATTGAGATATTCTTTTGTTTATTTCATTCAACAAACTTTGTCAAAGATTTTGGATCGACATGGAATCGAACTCACGCCCTCTGAACAGATCGGATCCTCAAGGCCCAGCGTTACACCAGAACACTATCGGCCCTTTTGCTCAGTCATTTCCATTTGACTTAAGTACTTATCTTTGAGTACTATCATCATTTTGTGCTAGCTTTTCGCGCTAGTCGCGACAAACCCAATTCTAAAATCATAATATGTTTTCTGATGCTGACATCATACCAAAACAATTTATACACTTATCCAAAACAATACTGTATCCAAGAGTGGTTACGATACTGTATCCAAGACCGTCCTTCATGTAACAATTGCAATGCTAAGTTCATCTAGCATTGTAATTGTTAGCATTGTAACAATTACAATGCTAGATGCGATTTCGCAATTTCCCTTGTAAAAGATATCTGCAGCAATAAACATCAGTGTACCTTTCTGATCATCTAATGAAGAATACCCATGCATCATTAAGATTGTACGTGATGTTCGGTGGGGTGAATACGGTGTTCTGACGGGTGTTCTCGACTGCTTACGTTTCTTGGCAGCATCAAAAATAAAATGGAAATATTATCAGGTTAAATCGTTTATTGGATGATTTTGATGAATACTAACATATTCAAAATTGCACGTTTTTGCAGACAAGTTCAATGAATATTATTGCATTCAATATAACTTACAAACCAATTTTTCCAACTGAGTTCAGTACCGTTAACAAAAATATCACCACTACACATAAAGACACACTGGATGGAACTTAACTTGATGCCATCACATTACTAAGTTATTAAGTGTTGCAGTGGACTTGTTCGACGCGAACACTTTGACTGCTGTATTCAATTATTGTATTTTGATTATTGTATTCAATATTTTCACTATTGCAGTATAAATTTGAGAAGTTGAAGAAAACACATAAGTGCTGGGATATATGGAATGCGCTGAACATGATTATTAGAGTAACGTATATAAAATCTGAGCAATTGGATGGTTCTAAAACAACACCCGTATAGCCGAGTGCTTCTCACTGGTGTGATGTGGGGACGGGAAGAATCGGGGACGAATTTTTGCAGTAAAAGACCCTGAAAATGTGCTCGGCTCGAAAAAGTCAGGGACGGGGATTCGAGGACGGGATCCCGCATCAAACTAGTTTTTTCGCTGCTGCACTCGTTGTCACCCTTCGTACACTTGTTGAATTGGTGCATACCAGAAAGTAATCAGCACGATCAAATTAACGATTATTTTTGATGATTAAACACATCGTTTGCAATACTAACTTGATCTGTTATTCAACATGATAGAACCAACATGCCTGATTGTCCTTTTTGCACTCAATTCATTGTTTCAGTATCTTTCGGGCTTCGATCTTCCTCTAAAAACAAATGGCGAAATGGTGAGGATATTCAAGCGTTTGAATGGTTCATTCAACTCGGAAGTGACGCATTTTGAAAATTATCGTATTGCAAAGAAAAAGGTAAATAATGCGATTCAGCTGAAGCGAATACAGCAAAAATTTGACGACGAAAACAAAATTACTGAAATGCATCCCACTTTCCAAAGCCTATCAACTTGCCTGCATAAAGTTGACGTACTTTTCAATAGATATGATCGAAAGAATACCTAAAATAGTCTCGTGCTAGCATCAATGATATGAGTTGAATGGCTCAGATGGAACACATGTCAATTCAACTGCGATATCATGTTGGAACATCGGTCGATTCATTTTAGCTTTTAGTCGAAAGTTTAGTGAAATGGCAAACTGACATTGCCTTTTACACTGGCCTTTGACGGTTTTGTTCGAAAGAAAATTGAAATACGATGTGAATAATGCCTACTCGTACTATATTAGACTAAAAGCTGAAATGAATCGACAAGGATACCCAAATGGGATGTAATGATGATAATTCAGAGTGCAAAACCGCCACAAGGAGTCCGGTTATTCAAATCGAGTTTGTCAGCAACATTCAGTCGTGAATCGGCGAATTTTATGGTGAACAATAAGAAAGTGAAGGAGCTTATTGATTACCTTAATGGCACATACATCCCAGATGAAACCTTTTGGACAACCGTTGCTGGTAATCCTGAAAGTGAGTGTTTTCAAATGGGTTTCATAGGAAGATGACTTTCGATAAATTCACATAGCCATGTTTGACATGAAGATCAATGACGCTTTGGATGTGATGTTCTTAAAATATGCATTAGTGAATAACATTCACGGATTAGCTATTGATATCGCTTTTGAGCTAACATGTTGGAGTTGTTTCAGAATATCCAATGCCCGGAGGATTTAATGGGACTCGTTTCTTGCGATTCGTTGAGGAACTTGAACGAAGACAGCAGAAGGAGTATTCAGTGAAGTATACGACCGATTCCAGTCAATACTATATATCGCGTTACCAAGTGTGGTGGGGGGTACGAAATATGATTTGCGCCGGTGAGCGAACATAACTAATTTAAAGCAAATTTTTAGCTAACAAACGTTTCATTCGCCCCTTTTCTAGGGGGATACTTATTTCTGAAACAATCAATAGCACATATATATATGTGTAGAACATATCGTAGGAAAAGTGAAAAAGTATACCAAGTTTCCGAGATAACATCGAAGAATCAATCGTCAATAATTGCACTTACGTATGGCAGCAAAAATTTTTAATCAGTATTTTACGACACTCAAATCTCAAACATTTTCAAACGCAATATCCAATTCAATTGATAACGCAGTTCACGTGAGCTTATTGCCATTTAAATTTTTACTGAAATGCATCTTAAAAAGACTTGCCCAAACTAGACGTATTCAATTGAATATGGATGTACTCAATGCCATGGACTGTTACTCAGTCAATCTTTTATTCAGGTAAATTTGTCGCTGGTTCATGTGTATACGGAGTTGGTGACATTCCGATTCTACTCCGAAGATACGAACTTGTAGCGCATAAGTTCTATTTGGACTATCAACCCGCTGCTTATTTCTGTGTCTATCAAAAAGTTCGTCAACGAGCCGTATCGCAACATATCGACAGTTTCGATGATCGACCTTATGCGAATTTACCTGGACCTGCAATGGCACGTGGCGTGAATCTCGACGTATGGATGAGGCGCTATTTCAACCCGAAGCCAGTGACGCGAGCACCTTGACTTAAGAAGTCTTCAACTACCCTTCTTCGGAGATGAACACCTCAAGCGAATCTGCTCAAAGCTGTCCTGCATCGCAAAAGATTGTGATGGTTTATAAAATTCAACATTTCAGCATGAATCAGAGTGACATTCGATAATTGTGTGCACTCGCAGTTTGTTTAACATGACCAGTTGTACGTTCACAGATTACACATCTGCCTGTTTATATATTGGAAAAGCTCATAAATTTTGTGTGTTCGATGATCGAGATTTGCTTGTGAGTAAATTTTATTCGTAATTTACATCATTTGTAGACAATAATCGGATGAATGATAAAACAGATGAATATTCAGACAATGATACTATGCTTAATCATCAAATTTGAGTCGATCAATTTGTAATGTCCAGAATAAGTCACACCGTACAAAAGGAGGAAATCAACACAACGACATTATTCGATATCGAATTCACACAGTTACTCGAATATGATGCATGAAGTTAGAAATTCCGAAAATCATCCATAAGTTGTTGTCAATACTACTCATTCTTAAGACATAGTTAATCTTCAACAATCTTCGAACTGATTATAACGTGACACGTTCATACGGTTGCATACCACACATCGATTTGCATTTCTTCTCAGTCAGCTCAGACTACTCTAATTGTTGTCCTTATTACTGCTGCTACAATCATACAATCGTATCACATCCGCAGAAGTAGCAAAAAAAACAACAATACAAACGCAAAAAGTTATTAACATGAACATAATAGTAGTCTTCAATTTCACATAATACGAAATAACTATTTCATTATTCAAGCAATCTACTAATGACTTTTATTGAACAAACAAGCATAGAAATAAAACAAACTGAAACAACATAAAATCTACCCGATTTTTAATGTGCTCACAATTGAAATGAACCACATAAATGAAAACATCCAAAATAATACACAACGGGCTTTCATGAACTCATACACTCTCTACAAAAGTAAACCAATGATGAATGATGTTTTGATAGGGCATAATGAAACCCAATAATCATTTCACATCTGCTAACAATTTTTGTAGCCCAAAGTTTCAACGCTAAATCCTCCACCAATCATAATAATGAACAATGAATCGAGTGAATCACATTCAGAATTGCTCTGACTGTCTTCTGTTTGCCTTGAGCCGACTCTCAATCCCATTCCACACAATACCAATACAATTTCGAAAGTGCTACTACCAAATCGCTTGATTGCGCACAACAGCGACACATCATCATTCATTTGCAGTCGTCACTCTGCTCACGTTTTGATTCATCATTTAACAAAGTGCATCATACAAACGAAGTGCATCCGCACCTGTTCGTTTCAAAATCAAATAAGAATAAATAGGATACGTAAACATAAAGAACCAATCAAATTGACGCATTTGTATTTTGCATATGTTGCTGCTTGCTATTACTATTACTACTATCGATGGCAGTTGACGCGTCACGTGCTTGATAAAATAATATATACGCCGATTCACTGTTCTTTTGAACACCACATTCCGACAATCCGAAAAATTCTTCAATTGTTACCGGATCAATTTTCTGAAATGCTTCGCACAGGATTATTGTGGAAATTCATTCCAGTTTCTGTGATCTTGTGACCAGTTTTCAGACTATTCAAATTCAGTATTGACTGCTCTTCAACGAGCCAAATCTGGTTCTTGAATTCTAACACTGGAAGAGTATGTATTTAAAGTATGTAATATTATTTACTTCTATTTTAAAAATCAATGAACTATTTCCCAAAACTAAGTGAAAATGAACCCCCCCCCAAAAAAAAAACGAAACTAACATCAACAACGTCATCATCGAATAATAACCAAAAAGCATGCGACTTAACAACAGTTATATAATGGCCTCTATTCGGCGTTGACCCGCAATGTACAACCACTGCACACAAATCATACAGTCGATCACGATTCACTGCATCGTCACTCTGCAATAATGATCAATCTGAGTCTTATAGACATCCTCACAACTCTTAACAAACAAACTAATCGATTCCAATTCATCATATCGAATTGAATTAACACAAACAAAAACTTATTCTCAGCATTCTATGGAACTCAGCTTTCATCCAGAAAAACACAAAAGCAAAACCGTCGACGACATTACGTAAAAACTAATATCGAGAGAGATGCGAGCAATGAGAACGAACCACATTGAAGAGACGTAATTCCAACGGGAACAGCACTCGATACGAAAGTTTCGTGTATCGACTCAACTGCTCGACGTATTTGAAACGTTTCAGATGTAATGCTAGCAATTGCGGTAATTTTTTAACTCGCATTCTTTTCTGTGCCTGCGATAAGCGTTGACATAATTATTTTGGGCGAGTTTATTCATTTACAATCGATGTGCATGAAGTATCTTTACGACTGTACAAAAGCACACATAATGAAGAAGATTGGCAATCAGCTAATACTGTTATAGAACGATACTAATTAAAATCAAAACGATCACACTTCTAACACATTATTTGTCAACACAAATTAATCACCTTTGCAATGAATATCAAAACAATTCTTACGTCGATTGCTTTCACGACAATACCACTAACTTCAGCAATAAAATCATCAAAAGTATTTGATGCTTTCAAGCGATTCGCAGTTGTGGACGAACGATTAGAAAAAATAACGAAAACCATTCAATCACCGTTCCAGATTTACGTTCATATTTTCAGAGAATTTATCGTAAATAAATAAAACAAAAACAATCAAACACACCTCTTGTTTTGAACAACAGTTTTCACAGTAATATTTCTGATCAGCTTGCAACGTCTCCATATTCGAAAACACTCTCAAACAATGCGTTATCGATGCATTTTGCTCAACATCCACACTTAAATCCAAGAAATCTTCATCTTTACTCGACACCTGTAAAATTGCGCAATCAAATATCACTGTTGATGAATAAATAAACGGCAGTTTCCATGCATGTATGTGCATCGATCGTCAATTTATCGTAAACACAAAAAACTGATCAATAAAAAACCGAACGCTATGCAACCTCCCCTAATCCGACATCACTGAACATCAACACGAAACGAAACAAAATATTATAAAAAAGCGTGCAAATAAAACAAACCGTTTCACAATTCAAGCATCGTGTTTCGTTGGTCAATGTACCTTGAAATATCTCGTGAATCCACGTTGTTTCACATTTCGAACCACTGTAAATCAACGTTAACACAGCTATCCAATAATGGGTCCATAATGAGAATAATAATTGTATTGATAAGATAAGAGTGATAAAAATAGCATACACGCGAACAATAAGGCATATAACCATCATATGAATCAAACAAGAGAAGAACAGTTACGACGATAACAATAATAAGACAAAATACCTCGGCTGGTATTGCGTTCGAGAATCGTGTGTGCTTGACGGTGTGATCGATGAGCCTTTTTTGGTGATTCCGTTCGTTTTCGACGATTTTTCATTTCGCTTCTCTTCTGACAACGTTTCCGATATTGTATTCAGAAGGTAATTCAAAAACTCATGCGCGTCTTGTTGCATATAATTATCGAAAATCTCTGAAAATTCATACACGTCGTCTGTGGATGCTTTCCATAATGAAAATCATTCACGAACTCACTGTTTAACAATCCTACCAATGGTATATAAGTAATCAGTCGAATGCTATCGTTTGAGCCCAAATAACAAGATGGAATACTAGAAGAGAAAACGGAGAAATGTTTCCGATACCACCGACAAACGTGGTAAAAAAAACCGTTCTCATTATTACAAGGAAGAGCCAAATGCTTCAGAAAAGCAACAAAAAAAACCATTTTCTTTCTTCAACTTCGTAATGAAGCGTTTCGGTGCAATCGTGCCCACACGTCGCTTCTGAGTGGCAATATTGTGGAATAAATCTGCCAAACACGTTAATAAATTCTCTTTTTGATTACCTGAAAGGATAATATGGTCAGTGATACGAATCAAAACGAAACACCACATACACATCCACACATAATCGTGGTGGATATCACTCTGAAACAGTGGGTGACTCGCAATTCTGGTAGATATGGAAACAGTTTCAGAACATCGAAATTGAACTGGGCAATTTTCTGAAGCAAATTTTGGATTATTCATCAGGAATGAATGTTAGCAGAATGTTAATGTTAATGAACGATAAAAAGTGATGAAACGAATACAATTCCACAGACAAGAAACTGAAATTGATTTTGAGAAATGATCAATGACCTGATTTCTTCAATTGCTGTTTGTACTGAAGAATTTTCTCGCGAAACGGCTGACAGAAATACAACGCTTGAATAACCGAATTGCAATAGCATGTATTGCCGAACTGAAATTTAGTTATTACTGTGTCGATTTTCATCGAAATAACACGATTAATATTGAACAGTGACATCATCAAATATTCATGAAGAGTTATTGTTTAAAATTGAACTCTGCTACTGCACTGAGCGGTCTTAAGACTATAATGTTACGACAACAACTGAAAATATTATATTCCTTGAAGGAGAAAAAACGAATAAAGGAAACTAAGTAGGTGGCACTTACATTGACGAGCCCATAGAAATGTTCATTACTCAAAATATGATCCGAGTTGATTTCCTTCTCTAATTGTGACGACGCGTTCGCACCCTTAAAATGAAATCCACTTGAATTTTATCGAAAAAATTTTATTCTGAAAATTTTTCAATGAAGATAAATGGAATCAGAGGAATTCTTACTGAACAATCTGAAGTCTAAAAAATACACAAGAATAAAGTGAAATATGGAAAGTGAAATACGGAAACAACTCGAATAAAACATTGCATAATATCCAAAAAATAATGATTCCAAAACATCAACTGACTGATCAAATGAATTAAAGAAATAAATAAAGAAAAAACACACCATGGTGGCTGCGCCGCACTTCGATATACAGCTATATGGCAGTTCGACGGATTTTCAATGAAACCAAAACAACTGAATATGATAAAAAAGAAACTGTTGAAATGCTTGTGCCAGCCTATTAATCCATTTAAAAGATAATATTTTATCTGAAAAAGACTTATTCAACGAATCCTTTTCAACAAAACATCAAAACGCTGATAAAACTCATCTCAACTGCATAACTTTATCTGCTACGGAATATGGTGAGGAAATATCAAACATGACACTCATATATAATCTTGAAAAACGCTTTCTTTCCTTTAATCTAGCAATCAGTATTCAATCGAAAATTGCGAATAGCTCGAAAACGACTGAATTACCCAATGATGATGATAATGCTAAAGTACTGTGAAATTATCAACGAAAAAATAATTCCATAAATAAATTTAATTATGAACATTTCACATCAACACATCATCATTGAACTGGAATAATTTGGTGGTTGTTAAACAAACACCCGTTAAAATTCACTAACGCACACAAATCCACTAAAAACTTAATGAACAGTGGTGACAAAACGAGAGGAGAGTCCGAATCAAGAGAAAATCTTGTAATCATTTCAGATTCCGATGAAGTAAAAGAACGAAGACAAAGAGAACGTTAAAACCGAATAAAGCGATAAAGAAATTTTAAAAAGAGACAAACAAAGAATATTCGTTAACGAGAAATTCAATCAAACAATCTGAAATTCATTTCTTTGCTGCTTCGAATCGACTTCAAGGAAATAAAAGACAAAGTTTTTGCATCTGACAACTGAAATACCATCATAGTAGTGAATAATAACAATTTGAAATTTATATAGAATTGTTTGCTGCTCGATTGTGATAACGTTTACATTTGTCATTGACTGCGAATGCACAAACATCAAGTGTCTCGCAACAGCATTTAACAACTCAATTTCACACACACTTCATCCAATCAACACTAAAATCGCAATTCATCGACATAGAGGGAAACGAACACTGCTTTTTACCCACCATATAATTTGACTGATAATCTCAAACTCGAGCACTGAATAATAGTTATAAGTTTGCCTCACTTCAGGCTTTTTCGTTGGGTTTCATTTCATCACCGGTCGAACGAACCCTTTGAAAGAACTGTTTAAGTTACCCCGTTCCAATAGGAATAGCCCCAAAATGGGAAGTTAATCTGTTCCGAAGTACCTCATCACTTTGACTGGAAGCAATTTATAATGACTGATTTTTCAACAATTCATGCCTAAGCAACTGTCGGATCACTTGAATAATTTCACTGTGTTATGTCCACTTATACTTCGATGTCATATTATTTCACGCTTAATGTGAGTCGAGATAAACTTTTAACGACAACGATACACTTTTAAATTGATATTTATTCAACGTTTAAGAATTCAGCAAATAAACATGAATACAATTAATTTCAAACTGACAAAATCACAATGCGCCAAAAAGACAAATCAATGAATACAAATGCAAATACAATAATATATGAACAATGATAACAATTTAAAAATTAATAAGAACTTATTCATCCGATAGTACTTTTCACAGATTACGAATTCAGTCAATTCATTCCAGTTGTAACACACTTCAATACAAACATTTTTAAATTCACTGAAGTCAACAAAATCACGAATTCAAATTAGTACAAAATCGATAACACGGATGATATCAACAACATGAGAGTAATAAAATAGAGTTCTCAATGGTGATGGTAGTCGAATCATATATGCATTCGATGGAAGTCCAACCAAGACAACTTTTTACGATTCTGAACTTCGGTAATCCAACCGAGATTCAATATTATTTGTTACGATCATTAGTTCATATTAATTAAATGATGTACCATTTATATTATTAATTAATTATACATCGAAGTCCATCACTGGACTAACGTAAGAGATCAGTGCGCGAAAATAATTCAATTAACACAGCCAAAGTAAATTGATGATGAGCAAAATCTCAAATGGTTATTGTTGAAAAGTGACTATAATGCATAACACCAGACCAAAAAAAAAAAATTAACGGCCAACGGCGTCATGCGAAAACGGCTGTTGCAAAGAAACGCTCATTGGATCGGTGAAATGCTGATGATTGCTGAGCGTGCCTGCAGTGGAATGAACCAAGTTCGTTGTTGTATGATAGTCCGCGTTATTTTCATAGAGTACACTGGTCAAAGTTGGTTCGTTTTGACCCAATGCGCCAGTGCTGCCATCGTAACTTTGATCGCTATCATATTTCTTGATGCTCGCTGCACTACTTCGTTTCTTCTGCAAAAAAGAAAAACAAAGTGACTTTCATAACAATCGATGCTCAAATAACTTTGCTAATTGAGGGATCAAAAAAAAAAAACAAAGCAAAACTCACTGGACTATTTGATTTTGAAGTAAGTCCATCTTCCATTATTTGTAACAATCTTCCCGTTTCTTTGAAAATATACGCCAACGCCAAATTGTGTGCACATACGGGTCGTTTTTCAGCACATGAACATATCACTTTTCCATTATTCTGACGTTCCACTCGAATACTGCAACAGAGCGCTTCGCTTTATTAGCAACGTATCACCACCGTGAGCACAGCGTTCCATACTCAACACAATCAGTCTACACTCAAATGATTTCACGCTTATGAAGATGAGAGCAGAGCTCAAAGTCTCACCAACGACTTCTGGAACCTTTGTCGATGACGAACACGCGATCACTGATCTGCTTGAGACAACCCTGTCGAGTGATCAGTTCAGCGTTATCAACGATTCGGATGCGCTCTGCATTCGTGTAAAGTGCACTCAAATTCGTCGGGAAATGGTATCTGGATCCGGCAGGACCGTTGTCCACTTCAGGGCTAAGGTTAACAGCGTCTAATGGCACGTGTATACCGATACTCTGAAAACAGCGTCATTCAACATTCAGCTATCCGTTGTCATATAAAAAAGAGAGGATTACGTAAACGGATTGTATAAAACTGTCAATCATTCCACTGAATTTCTGTAGTCACCAACTTTCAACTGCTGCACTTTTTCAGGGTTTGTCAGTGCTGCCCAATGGTCGGCCGATATCCACTTCTCTTTGAATTCATCCTTCAACTGGAACTCTCCATATGCTCCTCCCAAACAACATCTCGCTAGTTCAGCATACCTTTCTGAAAGCATTTATTATCTCCCCAGAAATGTTGTCATAAACTGATTAGAATAAGTGAAGTGCTCGATGATGCATAACAGAAACATCAAATTCGATATGGCGGACAATGTGCACTTGACTTACGTTCACAAATGATTTCCAGTTCAGAGAACATCTCGTTCAGTCCTCTTCTGCTGTTTGAAGCCAAGAAATCCATCAACCAACTATTGAAATTCTCGACGGTATTCGACGTAACACGTCCATATCCTATTCCGGCTTGGAAGCGTTGCGGTAGCAGATAACCTGAATTGCTACACAATAAACGATTCAATTTTTATATAACTCTTCTTCCACTTCTAATTCATTCTCACAACATTCACGCATTCAAAGTAAGAGTAAGTAAAAAATATCCGCAAAGAAAAAGAGCAACTGACTTTGTAATATCTGCTTTCCTTGAGTGGCCAGAAAATTATTCGTAAATTGAGGCGCAACCTCATCCCATTGCTCTTGATGCGAACGAATTCCTCGCATGAAATGCTCTTCGCTTACGCAATCCACCAAACCTAAACAAATATAGTACATTTGTCAAACGCAATGAGCATTACTAACAAAAACAATGAACAATGAAATTCTTCGGAGTTATTACCTTCTGAACCGTATATCGTTTCCAAGATAGTCATCTTTTGGTGGGGTGTAAGACCGTTGAGAAGTGTTTCGGTGTTCCTTCGTAGATGAAGCTCGCATAATAAGTGACTTGTTGGACGTCGAAATATCGTTGCTACCCGCAATCCCTTAGTTGCGTCGTCGACATCCGTGACAAGGCATCGAACACGTTCATTTTCTTTGATATGCAGTAATCGGCTCAAACATATGCCGATATACATAAAATCGTCAACATTTCTGTAGCGAGTGAAGGCAATCGCTGCAACGCACACTGCTCCGTGCGGAGATTCGAACGTTTTCGGGGTGATGAATCGATGACGGAACGCTATAATGGTAGCATAGAGATCAGCCACTCGATGTGTCGTAGTGATGAACGCCGGTGAGTAGTGTGACAGTGAAGAGGAGATGAGTTGGGGATCGGTGAAGAACTGTTGCCTTCCCTCATCCGACAAATCACTCGGTGCAGTTGACATATCCAAGCGTTCTCTTATTTTTTGCTCACTGCACACACAACTCAAACGAAACGACTCCAGCATTGACTTATTGGCACAAAAAAACCTTTCATTATTACCATCGAATTCGGCGTATCTGACAAAATCCGATTTACTCTGTAAAAACAACACAATCAACATCGAACCTCAACAAAACGCCATTCATCCACTAATCTCTCAAGAAAAGAGATGTTCCAAAGTTTTTTTTCAAATATTTCAAAAAATTTTTTCCAAAAGAATCTTTCGTTTTTCTCTCGTCCACCAAAAATAATGACTCACGCGAATTATATTGAACACATCATCCATACTTTGAATTTTCGATTTTCGTCGACCCAGACAATAGAGCTGATTGAGATTCCTTACCAAAGCCTGTTCGCTGTCACCTGCGAGTAATCCTCTTTCGATGGCTAACTTTTCTTTGACACACGATGGTTTCATGAATGTCAACTCATTGGCCATGCGCTCAAGTGCTGATGGCAGCGTTCGCAGATACGGTTTACTCGTATCTTGTTTGGCGTTTCCATGAGGATTCATAATAACTGTACACGTACAGTCAACTCGATACGACAATAGAGCAAATCCTGGAAGAACAAAATTTGATTAATTTTAAACTTTGTTGATCACAAATCAGATTTTCTGACAGATATAATAACTCACCATTCACAGGCATATTCAGAGAATCATGAATTATCCAGAGACATTTTCGCAGCGAGAAAGGTGGATTTGTATCGGGATGTCGCCCATATTTCTTCGAAACAACATAATTGTGATTTCGTTTCCCCACCGCCTTACCGTCCTCGTCCACATAAAATCGTTTCAATTTCGTTCTAATCGTTTTGCTGTTCCACCTTCCTGAACGCATGAGCACAAGTTTGAATCTACGCTTCCGACGCCATACTGGCTTCACAGTAGCCCAAAGTAGCAAACACAATGAGAGAAAGAAAGCAAGTAGAGATATGGAAATTTAGCTCATTTCAATACCTTTTTATTATCGTTTCGCATCTTACGAGAAAAGTAACGCGAGAAAGTGTTCAATGCCCCTGTGTTTCAACGGTTTCTGAACTTCAACTTACCGAACGCATCCACGTAACAGTCCTTCTCATTGATGAACTGAGTATCCAACAAAAACGAATATGCTCCTGCACTATCCGTGCTAACTTTTGGCATTGATACGCATCCTTCCACACTCCTAAAATGGCCCATTACCATAGCGGTTGTACATAAAAAGCTATCTCAATCCATCCAGCAAAAGAGAAAAGAAGTCATTAGCTGTTTCTCACCTCTCCTTTCCTCTTAGCATAATATCAAACGGTATCTCCAATATGTTACCATAAAATTTATTATCGTAAACTACCCCTCTGAAGTCATCGGTATTGTGCACCACATCGATTCTGCAATAAACGTCATGCTTGGAACGATATTTAAAGAAAAACCTCATATTAAGCTTGTGCCAAGGACTTTAAAGGAATGGATAAATTCAATTTTGCCACGACGGTATCTGCCTTAAAGTAATAGGTGCGACTTGGAAATCGTGAATGCTGTCAATCGTTCGCGTCTCTGAATTTGGAAGGTACTGCGAATTACGTCTGTTATATACGTAGTAAGTTAGAATGCTTTTCATAATAATCAGATTAACTTTTAAGAGTGTTGATTAGGATGTCTAGAATATCATAAAACGAACGGTAGCAGGGGATCATTCAAGGAGGACATTGATTTATTTTGCCTATTCCACTACTGCCTTTCTGATAATACAATAGAAACTGAGGAAACAGATGAAGAATCAGGGAAAATGATTGAAGAAATTTCCAAAACAAATACACTTACAGTTTATTATCGTTGGTCATCGATTCCATATTATTAATTAATTCCTTTTCCAGTTACTACCATTTATTACTTCGTCTTCAAACAATCAACGTGGATATGTATACGGCTGTCACGTTCAAATTGATAATCTAAAAATATATACGTGAAACATTTCAACTTTTAACTTCTGTGTAAAATCGGTAATTCTCTCGAAAATTTACAACGAATATTTCGCATGAAAAATCGCACAATAATGTAATGAATATGAGAAGTTTAAAAATAAACGCAAAAATTACGTTTAAAGGTCTCGTCCACGTTTTATTATACTCATTTTGAAAGCATAATTCGAACTCACAATCAGTTTAATTGAGAGTTTTTCATTATACCTTCAATGTATGAAGCAGAAATAGAATTGCTCCTATAATCGGTCATTATGCCACCGCTAGTGAAAGATGCAGGGAACTAGGGCGCTCTTTTAGTTCAATGCTATCGAGGCTGACTGCACTCGCACGGAACAAAAATGTGTGCAGTTTGTCGACAAAAGTTTGCCGACGTGATATCATTGCGAGTATCTATGTGCAAAACTGCCATCTTACAATGCAAAATGAAGAGTAACGAAAAGAATCGGTAATTTCACAGAAATAACTAACATCTGCAACTGAATGTTCAGTATTGCTACAACGTGTTAGCATCCGTCAGTAACGTCCGCAAGCTCAATAGGTTCGCAAAATGATTTCATTTCACGAGGTTTCAAAATTAATTATGAGTTCATGGCAATGCGAACTGACAAAAGTATTGTGCGGAGCGAAGTCAGATGCTATCAAAAGTTGCTAAAAAAATTCAACAGGGTCAGAGGAACAACTATAAGTTCATTAGGACCGAATCTGAAGGCGTATTGTGCAGAGTAATTATGGTTGCTCAAAAAAATTCCACCAGGTTAAATAATTACTCATTAATTCATGTTAATGAAATGTGTTTGTAGTGTTGGGTGCTGCTGAATAGGTTGATGAAGTAAGTTCACGGGGTTAAACGGATAAATATGAGTGAGTTCATTTGAAGAGGAATTGATACAGTTCTAAGTGTGAAATAATCTGGTAAAATAATTCTACGGGTTTGGCAATTAGTTCCGGGTTCTTACAGTCGGATTTGAATTCAGACATGAATCAAAACGATAGTTATGTAATTTTGCGATTAAGCAGTACTTAAATAAAATTGTTCAAGCACTGATGAGGATGCCTATAGCTTTCCCGATTATAGTGACACCTCAAGAATCTACAAAAGCAAGCTAACGACGTACGTAAAACACTATATTATACTATCTATTGTGACAAGGACATATCTCATACGAATGTAACAAAGTCACAATTTTCCTCTCACAATGAGCAATTTGGCATAGTTGAGGAGATAGAGGCATTTTGTTAATAATATCTCGGGTGCCACATTCAAGGCTACCGTAAGCTCAAGTTTGCCCAGTAACATGTGAATTTTTCTGCATCAGTCCATCCAGCTGGATCTCCACATTCAGAAAAATATAAATGTTGTTGAGCGATTTTGCTTTCCTGAGGAAATATAGCCATTTTCTTAGACCAATCTCAATTAGATGGCGCAGTCGCGCTTATTCACACAAATTGATCACTATAGAGCAGTCAATACGTTCATATGACAATAGACGGATTGCGGTCTTCGAGCTAACCGTCTTCTCAGGTTTGCCCGGAAACGTGTGAACCAGCAGAACCTCTAGATTCAGAATATTATATATTTTATAAGTCACGAAAATTTAAGTGAACAGGATCTGTAAGTAGTCTGGATCGTAGCACGAAAAAATAAAATGATATCCATTTATTAGCATATTAATCATGGAAGCTGCGACATAAATTCACAGTGCGCACAGGAATTGTGTTCGGCCCGTGAATGACATGCTCGTATATTGCACGACTTCTGTATTTGACTGTATCATGTTTAAACAAAAGCTCGCTAACGACTGAGGTAGCCGTTCACCTTGAACATGGAAATGATTTCCTCTTTTGACATCTTAGAATTCAAATCAAATGCAATATCTAGGAAAATCAGTGCTCATTTGATGATCGAGAACAATTCAGTGATATGCAAATTCACTCAGTACTTATTTGGTACAGATTGCTGCATCTTTAATTATAGAGCCGTGTTCAACACTGCGCTTCAATAAGTACAAGGACTCCTCTCAATAGTTAGCCGTAGACTAGTAATATGAGATTATTTGCGACTGCAAATGATGTGTTTGTTCGTCGTTGTCGGTTCAAGATTACGAAGAAATTTAAGAAACTTTAATATGGATCTGTGTCATTTCGATGAAGGTTATACCACTGAAGTCATCAGTCAAGAAACTTTCGATGAGACCATAACTCATCTATACACGTTCAATTCGATTAAAATGCGGATATCTGCCTCAAACTTCCTGCTTTCCAATTTTTACTAATCTTTCGATGGTGAACAGATATTTCAACAATATGTTATGCGCCTTTGTAAAAAGCTTTCGTGATTCAATCAAAGATGTAAACGGTTCATCTCTGCTTAATATACCAAGGATTACGACATTTTAAAACCTACAGAGTTTAAAATTCTCGAATTTCTATTGACTTTGTGAAAAAATTCGCAATAATTCGCTTCAAGGAGGTACTGATCCATAAATCTCGAAGCATTGGTTGTGACAAGCACATCGTTAGAGGGATTTATATTGGATTGAAGAAATTTATTCACGTGATTTTTGCTGAAAAATCATTCTAGCAAGAATGCAGTCTGTATAATAGCACTGCTGTCCACTAATCCTTGCTATATTGTGGTGCACTGGTAACTTCATTGAGAATCGAGAGATTCGGACTGTGTGAGATCTCACGATTGTATCGGATCTGATAATTATGCATCTCAATTGTTTCATTTGTTGTAGCGAATCGTTTTGCACATACCATCTCTAGTAGAAATCAAACTGCACTGAAAGTGCGATGTGA
Source organism: Anisakis pegreffii (assembly GCA_035041965.1). NCBI lineage: Eukaryota > Metazoa > Nematoda > Chromadorea > Rhabditida > Anisakidae > Anisakis > Anisakis pegreffii. The sequence continues at coordinate 7,215 of JAPYMA010000098.1, read as the reverse complement.
TGAACTGAACAGAATTAAGAATTCGATGAGAATTATAAATGAGAGTGAATCATTGATACGTCTGAAGTGAATGAGAAAAGTGTCATGCCATAATGGAACTATAATGTTATCAGTCAAGCAAGGTACGAGAGTGATGAGATATCACTGTAATCAGGAATGAAAACTGTGAATAGAATGTGTGGAGTTGATTGAGTACAGGAGAGTAACTTATAGTAGAAGGACGTATTCAGAAGTCACACACGCTTTTCATGCTTCCATATACAACTCTCCTCCCACAGTCTATAAACGATTTTCATGTTTAATTTTCATGATGTCTTACCGCTCTCGTTCCTTTTCATCAGTTTATCATTACATCATGCTTTTTTTCTCATTCACTTCAGCCGTATCACTGATTCGCTCTCATTTATAATTCTCCATGCATTTTGTACTCTGTTCGATTCTCAGTCCGTCAATTTGAGTGCAACAAACTTTCCCCAATGCAAATGAACTGTAATAAGCCATTTGGCGTAGTGCTCTTAAATTGTCCTGAGATAAGCTTGATGCTTGTTTTGCAAATTTGATGGATAATCATGAGATAACCTCTGGACATTCTGCAATCTCGTTTAAATTTTGCATTCGGTGTTTTGACCTGGTAATAATTTATTCATACATTGCTTCTCGTTAGTGAAAAAAAATGAAAGTTTACGCGAATGCATTTGGGTTGGTTTCATTCGGTTTCAGGTTGTTTACTATTAATTATGGTTTATTGTGTTGCAGTTGGTAAGGGAATGCAGCCGTTTGCAGTAAAACAACTTGAACTCATTTCGGTAAGGGTTATATTTTATTGCATTTTAAGCATTACATAATATCCGTTTTCAAAGATATTCATCGCGAATTAAAAAGTCGAAAGTTTCTATGTGGTGATCGTTTCCATGCAACAAACTCGTAAACAGCAACCATGTTAATTAACATTGTCGTAAGGATGAAGAATAAGAAGGGGGGAACATCATTTGTTCAGCAGTTTCATCCAAATGATTTATATCAGTATTCTTTGCCGATAATTCCATTGCTATGATTCCTCGGCAGTTTATTTGTATGATGAATTATTTCATGGGGATGATTTTACATTTTTCTGATAATAAGAATAAGTAATTATTTCAGTGTGATATCGAATTCGATCTTCAACTGTTCAGTTTGAGTGCAACAAACTGTCCAGTGCAAATGAAGCTTTTTGTTCTCGAAATTTTTGTTTTGACTACTTTTTCGATTCTGATTAGCTGAAGGTGATGGTTTTTTGTGTTACAGTTGGTAAGGGAATGCAGCCGTTTGCAGTTGAAACAACTTGAACTCATTTCGGTAAGTATTATTGCCGATAATAGTTATTCATTGCCGATAATTCCATTGCTATGATTCTTCGGCTGTGATCCGTTGGATGAATTAATTCACAGAGATGATTTTACATTTTTCTGATAATATGTAAATATTTCAGTGTGATATCGAATTCGATCCTCAACTCTTCAGTTTGAGTGCAACAAACTTTCCAATGCAAATAAATCGTACCAAGCCGTTTGTCGAAGCGCGACGAAAAGTGATTATAATGCTGCTCGTTGTGCAAATGTCCCTCGTCTTGAAATAATCGTCTACCCATGCCATTGTTTATAATCTGATCAAAATCGAAAAAAAACGAAACTGTCGTAACCTGCAGTGGAAAGGCGTGAAGGATTGCAGAGACAACAATTGACGCCGAAAAGAAATCAGCTGAGAAAAGGAAATGGCAGTCAGTTTTTTTTGGTTTCATCTAACAAATGCCTCTCGAGCAATGCGAGATTCGGTCGTCGTTAAAAGTTTTTTTTGATGTTTTTGTTTTCACTACTTTTTCGATTCTGATTAGCTGAAGATGGTTGCTCTGTCCTCTTAATCAGTGAACTTTGTATGCATTCATGTTACCAACCTTTGCTGCTACAACAGTCGAAATAATAATTCGTAGAATATGTGCTTGTTTCACTTTGTTATGCTTGAATGGTACGAGTACAGTAATAGAATTGGATCATGATCTTTCATCATTTATAAATATCATGCAAAAACATTCAGGAGACTGCAGCTTGACACTACAGTTGTTTATGTGAACTTTTGAGTCGTTCATCTTTTAATGTTGTCAATTCGATATTCCATCACTGAGAGCTACTGTAGATAAAAATTTATAATTTCTTTTGTAAATATGTGAAAACAAGAGATGATGGATGCTACTGCAGATATAAAAATTTGATTAAAACATTAAATGCTTGCTCATTGGCAGATACATATGTGACGACTAGTCACAAACTCTCAACCGTGCACTACGAAATGTTATTAAACAAATCAAGAAGTATGCAAAGCACAGTGTTCATGTTATGTATAGTCAAGGCAACCACAATAAAAAGTGCATGAGTAAATGCTTTCAGAGTAGTATAAAACAAATGGATATAGAATATTTCATATGGATTGTCATAGTGTAAAGTATCGGATTTGGAAACTCATTACTCAATATCAATATGATTCAAAATCAGCATCATTTCTAATAAAATATCCCACAACGGTTCATACAGGTGTTAGTGAAGGTTCGAACAATGATAAAGGAATAAATAAATAACTAGACAAGTAGTCCAAAGTCACGAAAATTTAAGTGAACAGCTTCTGTAAGTTGTCGGGATCGTAGCACGAAAAAATAAAATGATATCCATTTATTAGCATATTAATCATAGAATCTGTGATATAAATTCACTTTGAACATACGAATTGGCCGGTCAATGACACGCTCGTATATTGCTTCTGTATTTGACTGTAAATGTTTAAACAGAAGCTCACCAAGGAATGAGCTTCTGAGGTAGCCGTTCACCTTCAAGGTGGAAATAATTTCCTCTTTTGACATCTTACAATTTAAAATCGACAGTTTACAAGCATCGCCGTTGGTCTCTTGATCAACTGAAACGTCGTTAGTCAAGAAAGTCTAGCCAGTCCACCTGAAATGATGCATCGAGTTATGGAAAACTTTCGCGAACGTTTTCGACAGTGTGTCGACAATAACGGTGAACATTTGACCGATATAAGTTGCAAAACGCATGGGGTTGGAGAAAAAAATTTTTATTTATTGTTCATTACAATGGAATTTTATCACACTTAAAATGTGAAAGTTTTTTCTGGACCAGCATGTATTTAGTTACGGCTGCCTAATGAGCGAACCACTCCTCCAGCATGTAATAAACGTTTCATCTTGAAGATCAAACCACCTTCTGATATCAATCAATTTTTTCCATGATAATCAGATCATGTGATCGAGTGTGCCCATGCGAACTGCATGAAACTGGCATGTCAGCTACTGATTGCCATAAGATCGTCATTTGCTTCATTCGGTCGAGAGCGCTTGACTTTAACCTATTTGCATTGAAGCTATTTTTACGATAAAAAAATCATTGAATTGATAATTGGCTGATAACTTGAGATCACAACACCACATTTGCGCATCTTCAAGAGTATAAAATGTTGATAAAGCGTGAGCAAGCTTGAACAATTTCGACGGCACGAAGTGCAGCATACACAACTGAAACTATCCTTTCATTTTCTCTATTAAACTCATCCTTTACATCAACTTCTTTCATAAAACTGGTACTTAGACTTTACAATTAAGCTGAACCAATGAATATGAACGTCAGCTAACTAAATTATTCATTTTATTAATACAACATTGTTACGTTCACTTAATAAGAACTTACTAAAAAAATTCAGCATAGAATCGAATTGTTAAACTCAAATTCTCTTGCACAAAGGCATCACGAATAAATTACTTTTCTTCTTCCTTTCCAGAGATTCTGCTTGATCGATTGGTGTGAAGATATGGATATGTTACTGGTCAAAGCTGAGGGTACGGTAGGCTTGAATGTCTTTAACCGAATAGCATCACAAAAATTAATATATCTCCTCGCAAAGTGGAAATTTATTAAGCCTGTATTTCACCGTTACAAAGAATGGATTCTGCTCAGTCGAACGGTGTATAAATCATGATATGCTTCCGGGCAAAGCTGAGGAGACGGTGAGCTTGAATACATCAAACTCAAATTTCTATAGTTATGTATAGCCTCTCAATTGATCTATACTGATCAAACGGGAATGTGAATGAGCAACTCAGCGCTAGTTGAGGTAGCTTTAAAAAATAGCTAGATCTCCTCAACAAAGCAGAATCGCTCGGCAAAATATATGATTTTCTTTATCCAGAGATTCTGCTTGATCGACTGGTGTGAAGATATGGATATGTTACTGGTCAAAGCTGAGGGTACGGTAGGCTTGAATGTCTTTAACCGAATAACATCACAAAAATTAATATATCTCCTCGCAAACTGGAAATTTTCAAGACGGCATTTCACCGATAGAAAGAAGAGATTCTGCTCAATCGAACGGTGTATAAATTGTGATATGTTTCCGGGCAAAGCTGAGAAGACAGTGAGCTTGAATACATGATCAAACTCAAATTTCCATTAATTAGGATCACAAAAATTCCTATATCTCCTCGAAAACTGGAAATCTTCAAGCCGGCATTCCACCGTTAGAAAGATGAGATTCTGCTTAATCGAACGGTGTATAAAATGTGATATGTTTCCGGGCAAAGCTGAGAAGACAGTGAGCTTGAATACATCATCAAACTCAAATTTCCATTAATTAGGATCACAAAAATTCTTATATCTCCTCGCAAGCTGGAAATTTTCAAGCCAGCATTTCACCGTTAGAAAGAAGAGATTCTGCTCAATCGAACGGTGTATAAATTGTGATATGTTTCCGGGCAAAGCTGAGAAGACGGTGAGCTTGAATACATCAAACTGAAATTTCTGTAGTTATGTATAGCCTCTATTGATCTATAGTGATCAAACGGGAATGTGAATGAGCAACTCAGCGCTAGTTGAGGTAGCTTTAAAAAATAGCTAGATCTCCTCAACAAAGCAGAATCGCTCGGCAAAATATATGATTTTCTTTATCCAGAGATTCTGCTTGATCGACTGGTGTGAAGATATGGATATGTTACTGGTCAAAGCTGAGGGTACGGTAGGCTTGAATGTCTTTAACCGAATAACATCACAAAAATTAATATATCTCCTCGCAAACTGGAAATTTTCAAGCCATCATTTCACCGTTAGAAAGAAGAGATTCTGCTCAATCGAACGATGTATAAATTGTGATATGTTTCCGGGCAAAGCTGAGAAGACGGTGAGCTTGAATACATCAAACTGAAATTTCTATAGTTATGTATAGCCTCTATTGATCTATAGTGATCAAACGGGAATGTGAATGAGCAACTCAGCGCTAGTTGAGGTAGCTTTAAAAAATAGCTAGATCTCCTCAACAAAGCAGAATCGCTCGGCAAAATATATGATTTTCTTTATCCAGAGATTCTGCTTGATCGACTGGTGTGAAGATATGGATATGTTACTGGTCAAAGCTGAGGGTACGGTAGGCTTGAATGTCTTTAACCGAATAACATCACAAAAATTAATATATCTCCTCGCAAACTGGAAATTTTCAAGCCGGCATTTCACCGTTAGAAAGAAGAGATTCTGCTCAATCGAACGGTGTATAAATTGTGATATGTTTCCGGGCAAAGCTGAGAAGACAGTGAGCTTGAATACATCATCAAACTCAAATTTCCATTAATTAGGATCACAAAAATTCCTATATCTCCTCGAAAACTGGAAATTTTCAAGCCGGCATTCCACCGTTAGAAAGAAGAGATTCTGCTTAATCGAACGGTGTATAAATTGTGATATGTTTCCGGGCAAAGCTGAGAAGACAGTGAGCTTGAATACATCATCAAACTCAAATTTCCATTAATTAGGATCACAAAAATTCCTATATCTCCTCGAAAACTGGAAATTTTCAAGCCAGCATTTCACCGTTAGAAAGAAGAGATTCTGCTTAATCGAACGGTGTATAAAATGTGATATGTTTCCGGGCAAAGCTGAGAAGACAGTGAGCTTGAATACATCAAACTGAAATTTCTATAGTTATGTATAGCCTCTATTGATCTATAGTGATCAAACGGGAATGTGAAGGAGCAACTCAGCGCTAGTTGAGGTAGCTTTAAAAAATAGCTAGATCTCCTCAACAAAGCAGAATCGCTCGGCAAAGTATATGATTTTCTTTATCCAGAGATTCTGCTTGATCGACTGGTGTGAAGATATGGATATGTTACTGGTCAAAGCTGAGGGTACGGTAGGCTTGAATGTCTTTAACCGAATAACATCACAAAAATTAATATATCTCCTCGCAAACTGGAAAATTTCAAGACGGCATTTCACCGATAGAAAGAAGAGATTCTGCTTAATCGAACGGTGTATAAATTGTGATATGTTTCCGGGCAAAGCTGAGAAGACAGTGAGCTTGAATACATCATCAAACTCAAATTTCCATTAATTAGGATCACAAAAATTCCTATATCTCCTCGAAAACTGAAAATTTTCAAGCCGGCATTCCACCGTTAGAAAGATGAGATTCTGCTTAATCGAACGGTGTATAAAATGTGATATGTTTCCCGGCAAAGCTGAGAAGACAGTGAGCTTGAATACATCGAACTGAAATTTCTGTAGTTATGTATAGCCTCTATTGATCTATACTGATCAAACGGGAATGTGAAGGAGCAACTCAGCGCTAGTTGAGGTAGCTTTAAAAAATAGCTAGATCTCCTTGACCAAGCAGAATCGCTCGGCAAAGTATATGATTTTCTTTATCCAGAGATTCTGCTTGATCGACTGGTGTGAAGATATGGATATGTTACTGGTCAAAGCTGAGGGTACGGTAGGCTTGAATGTCTTTAACCGAATAACATCACAAAAATTAATATATCTCCTCGCAAACTGGAAATTTTCAAGACGGCATTTCACCGATAGAAAGAAGAGATTCTGCTCAATCGAACGGTGTATAAATTGTGATATGTTTCCGGGCAAAGCTGAGAAGACAGTGAGCTTGAATACATCATCAAACTCAAATTTCCATTAATTAGGATCACAAAAATTCCTATATCTCCTCGAAAACTGAAAATTTTCAAGCCGGCATTCCACCGTTAGAAAGATGAGATTCTGCTTAATCGAACGGTGTATAAAATGTGATATGTTTCCCGGCAAAGCTGAGAAGACAGTGAGCTTGAATACATCGAACTGAAATTTCTGTAGTTATGTATAGCCTCTATTGATCTATACTGATCAAACGGGAATGTGA
>JAPYMA010000097.1:0-12986 GCA_035041965.1 Anisakis pegreffii | reverse complement strand
ATTTTAGGCAAAACCAATCTTTGGGCAGCGAACGTATGATGAAGTAGTGCTGGAGTCACCAAATGTAACTTTTTGAATTTTTAATTGTTCAGTCCCAATCTTGGGTCCCTTTTTTTCATTGTACACATTTTCTGTCTAGAATTTTTTGCGTTCAATTTTTTTTGTCGAAGCGTTACACTGCAAATATATAATGAATTAGAATGTTATCTGGCGATAGGTTTTAGTCGTCATTGCATTCAGTGAGACAATTTAATTTATATCAGTTGATGTGGAATTATCCTCATTATGCTTATATCGATATTAAAAAAATTGATATGAAAAAATTACTTCATTTAAAAAATCAATTTATTTTTAGTCGCTCGCGAGTGAATACGAATCGTTGGGCATTGATTCGAAGAGTACAGTTGCGGAGTATCTCGCATCGAAATACAAATTAATGAAGGTGAGTTCCTTGTCATCCGCAATTTATTAGTTATTATCACTCTTATTATTGTTATTATGATTTTCATTGCCATTGCTCTAATAAAATTTTTGCGATTATCATTGGTCAGATAATTTCTTTTCAGCAAAAACCTGAAGATTTGGAACGTTTAGCCAGATTGGATGAAAGTATTGAAGGAGTCCGCACCAGAGTAAAGGTAAATTCTTTCGTGCGAATGAGATATTCTTAGTTTTTAATAAATAAAGGAATATTTGTAGTACTTTCGTGGATATGACTAAAGGAAGGAACCAATCGTTTTTCAGGTGAGCTTCTTAATCATAATGATAGTTGTTTTCAGAATATGTCCGAAGAAGAAGTTAAAGGAATTGGAGACGAAGAATCAGAAATGAAAAATAAAATAAAGAAACCAAAAGTGGTCGACGGCAAAAAGAATATGAAACGAACATTTCCTGGAGCATTGAACTGCGAAGTCAATAAGGAAGAAGAAGAAATGCAAGAACGATCATGGGAACAGTTGAATGACGGAGAGCATCCGGCGAAGCATACTGATGAGAAACCGATGGAAAATCAGATGAATACTGAATCAGTGGAAATAAAAGATGTGGAAAAGAATAGTGATAATCCTGATCTTGGTACTCGTAGTAAGAAGACCACTAGTTCTAATAATAATGATGATGCTAGCAGGAATAGCAGTGATGACGACGAGAAGGACAGCAATGATAGTAATATTAATAACGGTCCCAACGATAACAAGAATAACGATGGCAATGCCAGTAATTCTAATATTGATAAAGCTAATCAACACTCAGCTCCTAAGCCTAATCGAAAAAGGAAGAAAAATGTTAATTCACCAAATAGACGAAGAAAGTCGAATGAAACAGAGAAAAAGGCAGCGAATGATGAAGTGAACGCTATCAGTGAATCACATTCAATCGGTAGCGATAATAACGCCTCGAATGCAGAATCACCGAGAAATCGAAAGCGGCAAAAATTGGATAATCAACGCAACGAAACTGTATCAGCAGCATGTTCATCCTCATCACCAAATATTGCGAAGATTACCCCAAAAAAAGATATTATTCTTAAATCCCCTAATGAATGCACCAAGCAAATCAAAAGGCGTCGTGTAACGCACCAAAATTCTACTCAACCAAACAAAGCACCACCAAAACGCGTTCAGAATGCGGAAGTGCGAAGGAAAAGCCAGCGCTTGCGAAAACGTATTGACACTATACACTCGAGCTGACATTCTTTTATCTAGGTGATCTGATGAGTGGTTCCGTCGGCGACCATTACAGTAATAATAATTATTTTTGTTGAATGATCTGTTATGAAATCTGCCATAATATTGATTGCAACTTTTTATTACAGAATTCTTGAATAGATCGAATTATACAGTCACTGGAAATGAGATTGAGTAGAATTAAATATATATATACATATATATATATATATATATATATATATATATATATATATATATATATATATATATATATATAATATACGAGTTCATATCTGCTGAATTCATCTCATTTCATTAACGATAAGTTGAGTAAATTTGGGTTATTTTTGATATCATTGCACATTTTTTGTAGCAAGCTTTATTCATTGATTGGTTGTTATTATGTTGATTACCTGGAACGTTATGAGTATTTGATGCTCAATTGTTGTGTTTTAGTGCATAGATAGCTATTAATTTGACTGTTTGTTTGGATTTACTTCATTCGTCATAAAGACTTTTTTGCCTATCGGTATATTTTATTCAAATTCATCTTCAGATTTTGCATTATGTGATATGTTTTGCATAAAATAGTTCATGATCCGCATTCCTTTAGAAGTGCTTGTTTAGTTCATTTTTCATTAGTTGCTTTGTTTCTGATTTGTTTCCGAACACTTTCTTGTCCTTGCACTAATTGTAAGATTGTTTCGCCAAAGGAGGAAGAAAAATTATGTATCTGTTATCGCTGAAATCAGCGAAGAACGTCTTAAGATCCAATATTATTCAACGTTATATCAAAGATATCTCATTTTTTTCATCTCTGATAATTCCTACGTTTATGATTGACTATTTCAATGTTAAAGCAAAGAAATAAAAGTGTTAACTTCTTAGTCCCTCTCTCCACATGCATGGATCTAGCTAAATTGTGTTTATTTGTCCACTTTCTTCCCTGTCGAGAACTGTTCATATTATGCAGGTTTTTTGTGTGTGTGCGGTAGACCCTTTGTGCACATTGCTCAATAACGTTCGTCTCTTGCAGAACAGTTTTATTATTTGTTACTGACGTTATTCACTTTCAAATTCAATGTATAACCCAAGCTTACGGCAGTACGAACTCGCTGGTTCCAGATTTAAAATAAATTCAGTTTCATAATTCCGCTTAAAAAAAGCAGAGAGGAAAAATACTCAAAAAACAATTCAAAAATGAACGATAATAAGATTTTCATGAGGTGAAAAGCGAGTTTTACCTATGAATGAATTAAGTAACGTTCTCATCAGTGATTAATTCAAAAAATAGGATTGGAAATAAAATGAAAAGATAATATACAACAATAACAATAAGCGAACGCTCACAACTGTCAATTTCATTGAGAATTAAGTTTAATACATAAATATCTGCGGGAAATTGCAATATTGCTCAGTAGCGTTCTCAAACGTTTATGGTATTGCGTGAAACAGATATTTGAGTGCGTTATATCATTGAAATGGTACAACACTGCAGAAAAAGGATTCTCAGATGAAATAAAAATGAAAAGAGCAACTTTGTAAATTATAAATTGTCCTTCATGGAGATGGAGATGAGGGCGGGGAATGCTTCGGGATTTTCATATCGTTGTGGTCTGATTCACTATCAGACTCATTTGATTTTTCGTTCAGCAGAACAAATTCACGTGTACTAAAGCCAAATTTCAGTACATCTTTTTCACGCAATTCAACGAATCTGAAAGTACATTTCGATACTCACTCTTTCAATGTAGCAATAAAAATGGTCTGTCAAAATTATGAAAATTGGGCGGTGGATAGTAGTAAGCTATCAAATATTCAAACGCAGCTGCATATTCGAAAATTTGTTTGGAAGTAGCATAATCATTAAAGCTAACACTAAAGAACTTCAATCAGGAGAATATCTTCGGGATTCAAATCAGTGTAGTTCTAAAGAAATGGCTGAATGAATAAATGGAAGATCTAACAAGAGGAAAGTACGAATAAAATCAGAAAATGAAACAAGCAAAACGATGAGAAATAAAGGCGATAACGAACCGTTGTGGCTCAATGCGTTCATTATTCAAATAAGTACCATTCGCAGAGTTCAAATCAATGATATACGGTTTAATACGTCGAATTCTAGAACCATCGTCTAATTCAACCGGAACTAAACGGTACTGGAATACGGCATGTTGCTTAGAACAACTTGGATGATCCACCGCAAAGTCGGCAACACGTCGATCACGTCCTATCAAATACGCCGATTGACGATGAATATACAGAACTGGTAATGCTTCATCACCCTGAAGTCATCTTTAGATTTAATTTTAATGAAATAAGCACCATTTTATATTGTTGTTTATAATTTAATTACATAATGACCTTATTCACCATACAACTATCAACCACTAAACAACAAAACGATTCAATCATTTACTATGATGTGAGGAGATAATGAGCTCATGATCACATCGCTAAACTGATGGGATTCGATTAAGAAGGGAATGTTCAGATTGATCATGAATGAATGAAAAATTCAACATTTGTCTGAAAAACAATTTGATCAATCAAAAAATAATTTCAGCTGACTCTATATCTTCAACGATGTCGATTTAATCGTACCTAAAAAGACATAAAATTGGAAATAAGTTTTGAAATTGTCCTAATGGACACAGTTCAAAATAAAACGATATTCTTAACCACCTTGAACGGATATAAACGCCATCGTAATTTCGGTTTATGCGCATCTGGAGGTTCGTTGTATTTGATAACAACGCCTTTATAGGTATTTGTATCTTCAGCCAATTTGCCACTCGGCTCAAAACTTGGTTTCTCTTTCTCGACGGGTTTCGTCTCCTCATTCTTCTCTTCCATCTTTCCCCATACTAGATTTTCTCTTCAAAAACACTTCAGTCACCACTATTATTGTCAATGATCACATCAGGCTGTTAAAATGAACAATTACTTAGCTCGAAGCTGAAACTAGCGACAAGGTGAAATTGAATGAACGTAGCACACAGCTGATAAGCACGTATTTCCAAACAGAAAGTGAGGGTTCATTATCTTGCTCTACTCAAACATAGAATCGGCGAGTAAAAACCTAGATAAATGAATGTAATAACAACCAAAACGATACAAAGAAAAATCGACAGAACTAACCTTGGTTCGGAATGATTAATTTCATCGTTATTTATTCCCTTTTTCACTTCTGTAATTTGCAGGTTGTTGATATGTGAATGAGTCAATAAAAAAACCTTGAAATAGGCCTAAATTGATTTCAAGGATTGGGCATATTCAAAAATTGAAATGTATATTACTTTTTTGCAATCCATACTTCGCATTTCTACCATCATCTTCATCACGAATCTCACGCTTGACTGACTGTTTTCGATGATCATTTTCGCGTTCTTCGCCTCGTCTTTTGGAGCTTTCCTTGTCTCCACTTCTTCCGGAAGAATCTCGCCGATTTGAATGTTCTGCCGAATCTCTGATTTTTTTCTCTGTTCTCATATCTCCCCTACTGATGTCACCTTCATCATCACCCCCTCTGTCTCTGTGCCTTTCATTAATTTGTTTCCGCCGCTCATTTCTATCAAAATCGTCATTCGCCCTCGACGATTTCGAATCTCCTCTTTTGCTTGATTCCAGTTCGTCTGAATATACAGCGAATGATTAAATATCAACGCCATTTTTCAAATCACCAAACGAGGTAAGGAAAATGAATAGTTAGACTTGATATCACTCGAACGTTCTGTGAATATAACACAAACTAAAATCTGTTTTCTGTTATCAGATTGTGAAACTAAATCTGTTTTCTCAAATGCAAACACTAAAAATTTATCAACTTGATCTCATTTTGGAGGATGACTTTAGCGAATGAAACGGTGTACGATAAAGAAAAGTAGATGGATAAGAGGTGTAAGTTCGAGTTAAAAATGACACCGGATTCAGTTTCAGGAACAATTCATTATATCGAATGCTCTTACGTCGATGATATTCCTTTCGTTTGTCATGAATTTTCGAATCCCTGTCTTCATCCTCATGGTGATGCCCTTTAGTGTGTTTTTCCCGATCCAAATGGTGACGTTTACGGTGATATTTATCACGTGATAACTCATCATCACGACTTTCCGATGTATTTGCCATCGTTTTGTTATCAGTACGCATCCTGTCCTCCTCGACCCTGTTCTATAATACGACCATTCCTTCAACAAAAAAATCAAACCAAAAAAAAACGTCAAAGAAAGAGAAGAATAACAATTTTACATTTCCAATAAACAATAATAACGCAGCGAACGAGAATCGAATTTTGCGATACCAAATGTCGTGCCCAATTGCAGCGCATTCGTCTTGCTAAGCTGTCGATATCTTTATCTCTTTCGTCGGTGGATGTTGCTGGCGTTTAAACAGGAAATGTTCCTTTTTTTGATATTGTGCTGGATAGCATTATGAGTTGTATAATGAAGTGATCGAGATTTATCCGTTATCGTTACTTCTGTTTCAGTTATTTTCACTGTTACAATTATCGTTGATAGTTTGCCTTCTCCTTAAAAATTGTTACCATTAATTTACAGTGATGGATGAAGAATTGAACCAATTGTTGACGGATGTCGCCTCTTCGACCGGGTAAAATTTACTTCATTTATACTATGAATGATTTTTTTAATTAAGTGTGCTTTTCAGTGAAAAAAAGTTTCATCATTAAGGGTATATGAGCACGAGAGATTGTAAATCTTGTTTGGTAATCATAATAAACGCTTCACAGTTTTAAAAAGCAGATCGCAATCTACCGTCTGATATTTTCAGAGAAGCGATGCGTTGTCTTGAATGATCACGTCATAAATATCCTATTATTTTAGCCCATCGGACTGTGTTCAGTTTTATTTTTATGCATTTGTTTGTTCTCAACATTCGCCTACTTTTCACTTCATCCGCTTCTTTTGTTTCGACATACACTGATATGTTTTAAAGGCGTACATCGGGCAGTGCGGCGACATCAGGCACACTGAAGAATGAAGACTTTCGACAACTTTTATCTCGTAAATCGACAACGAACCAGTCCAGTGTCAGCACTAGCACCAAAGAGAACAGTAACAGTAATGCTCAATCACAGGCAACACATTCATTCAGTCATCGACAAGCAAATGAGTTCGTTTTGTTTCACTGCATCAGATGTGCTTTCCTTTTCACTGACCAACAACTTTGCCTTACAATTAGATCAAGTTGAGAATACGAATAATATCAGCGAGTGAGTGCGTTCTTTCGCAGTTGAGAATGCGCTAACCACATGGTGTTAATTGATTTCTGCTGATAGTGAACTGATTTGACATCAGTCGATTTCTCAGGTCGAAAAGAAATTCCACTTCAACAAACAAACTGAAGAAACAAAAGGAACGAAATGAGGAGGATGAGGACGATGAAGATTATGGTAATTTTTCCGTTTCTGTGATTATTTATTCATTTTGGGGTTGTCAATTTCCCATGATTCATACTAGTGCTAATTAGTTATCATATAGTCGGACGAATTTGATGCGCGAATGAATTCGAAATAATTCTAACAACGAACTGGAATGTGTTATATATGAACAGTTTTATTCGTAGAATTATGCGATGTGCGATTTTAGGTTTTAAAGGAACTAATTATGCGATACTAAAGTTACGCGATTTTAGGTTCGAATTTGAATGAAATCTTGAAGAAATATCGTGATCGAGCAGAAGAACGTCGTAAAGGTTTGGGTAAAGAGGACACAGATGATCTGCAAACAACAAATGCCTATAGGGCTGTACCGAGCGATATACGTGCTACGGCAGATGCTGCACAACGAAGAAAACAAGCCATTCAAGTATGCCAGTTTTTATTTCATCGTCGAGTCATACCAAATGAACAACTCTTCCATTAGTACCTTCACTCATTTTGTTACGCTTTATCTTACAATTGCTGCTTATTCGAATGATCTTATTTTATTCTAGTGTACATGTTGAAATGCTTTTCATTTACTGCAGTTCAATGTAGCAGTTTTTGATTGTTTAATACGAATTTTTGATGGATTCAATAAAATTCTGGTGAAATCGAAAACGAGAACAATTTAAGGAGAGTAAATATTTGGGCGGTGATATGGAACATACTCACTTGGTGAAAGGTCTTGATTATTCACTGTTGCATAAAGTACGGTCCGAAATTGCGTTACGAGAACAGAAAGGAGACGACGATATAGAGAGTGCATATAATGTTGGTTTTATTTCTTTCATTCCATCTCGTCTGATAATGATTGACTATCGCAGCAAAACTGAAATCTGCTTTTTATAGAGAGAAAGTCAGGTCGAAGAAGTGCAGTCAGATAATCGAATGGTTCGAAATATACTCCGTAATCTTTTTCAGAATGACTTTCCACAGACCAATGATATGTTCAGGTTAATCGTTGACTCAATTCAAAATGTAGCTCGATTTTGAACATTGTCACATCTATAGTATTTAGAGTATAACATGTAGTCTCTCGGATTATCAACTTTCTTATAGATATAAATATCTTTTTCGAGTTATGATTGCATACGTATGTTCAAAATATAAGATTTAATTCAGTGAAACAATTTTAAAATACTTTGATCCGGCCAAATAGTTGTTAGTGACTATATGGATAATAAAAACAGAAAAGGTCGAATGGCGTATGTGGTCGAATTGGAGGATGAAGAATATGACTTACCAACAACACGACTTCGTTCGATTCACGATTGTCCACTCACAGAGAGCAGTCATGATTTGAATACGAGCAATTTGCTTATACAGGTTAAAAGATCTCTTCGGGCCTCTCATTCGTCACTATTTGCCATGTTCATTAAGTGCGTCGTATATCACGTACTGTCCGTATCGAATGCATATATTCCAAACATGGCCTTCTTGTTATTTAATTATAAAGGCATTTGTCTCAGTGAAAACTCTGAATTGAAGACGTGATAAATTGATCACTGATGCATGTTTAGTTGACTACGGGTTTTGACGTGTGATCTTATTGCAGAAGTTAACGCAAGTTTTGTCATATTTGCGTAACGATACAATAAAAAGGAAGAGGAAAGCAGATACTGCGGGTGGTGGAGGGAATGCGTTGAATGACGAACAACGAAGCAAATTTTCACAGCAACCGATATTTAACGACGATGAGATTGAACACTCGAAAAAAGACAGAGATCGGGATAGGGACAGAGAACGAGATCGTGGTAAAGACAAAGATCGACGACGCTCGAAACCCTCTTCGTAAGGCAGAATAACAAATTTGCTTTTGTCATTGACTTTTGCTGTTAGTCTGTAAAAAGAAGCGAAATAATTTGTTGTGTTGTAACATTTGATTTGAGATATTTCGACGGTGTGAGCAGCAGTGGTCGTGACACAGAACGAGAGCGCGATCGAGATCGAGGTAGAGACAGGGACCGAGGCGATGGTGATCGTAATCGTAGTGATAAGGATAAAGCGGATCGTGCAGATAAGCGATCGATAAGCAGCAAAGATGATGAAAAGCAGCGTGGCAAAGGCAAAGAAGAGATTGTCAAGGTTGCGGAGAGTGCATTGAGCAGCACTAAGAAATCGAAGATTGCATCAGAAACCGAAGGTTATGCAGAATGCTATCCCGGTGGCATTGAAATGTACGAAGCAGCTGGTGAAAGTGACGATGAAGCGGATTACTCAAAAATGGATATGGTCTATTATTTGTTATCAGTTATTGCAAAAGAAGAATTTAAAAATCATTTGCACTTCCCAATCCATAATATTTATGGTTTTCTTCTCATTTGTCCAGAGATAAGCACAACTCGTGAACACTGATTACCCACCATTCTATTGCTGATTTCAACGGAATTATTGTTCATTGTATTTACTGTCCATAAATAATTCGTTTCACTAGGCTGATTTTCATTAAAGGGTAACCGACGAGGACCGGTTAAACGGTGGGATTTCGATGATCACGAAGAATACGAAAAATATATGGAATCGAGAGAAGCTATGCCAAAGTAAGTTTGAAGTACCTCAATGAAAGCGCTAATTTAAAATGCAATAACAAAGACGGAAGCATCGTTCGAGCCCCGACTACAATTCTAACCTCTAACCATGAGTATTATCACATTGAGAGGTTCAGAAGAGTGTTCCCGCATTGTGTAGCCAATTAAAACGATCTTCTTCTGCAGCTATTTGCATAAGTTATTGTGAAGAATACAACTCCGTTGATGTATTCTTTTGTATTTTAATCTGTTTTTAACTTCCAATCTCAACGTTCACATTTTGCATTACAGAGCAGCTTATCAGTTCGGTGTTAAGACAAACGATGGTAGAAAGACGAGGAAAAGTGCTGTGGATAAGGAGAAACACAAATTGGATCGTGAATTCTCGGAAATTACGAAAATACTCGAAAAGAGGAAATTTGAAGGACGAAGGTGAGTGCTTTGGAACATTTTGTCAGTTGATTGAATTATCTGTTTTGCTGAGTATTTCGCGATCTCGTAGATGTATACTTACAAATATGCATTATTGCGTTCCCTCCGTATATTTCTGACTCGAATAACCTGTTCATGGATCAGTATTCTAGAGGCCATAAACTTGCATTAGCTCTTTGCACGTTCCTATATCAAATCTATTTCAGTGAAGTTGCAAAAAAGATCAAATACTAAGAAGTGGCCGATTGCAATGCTGATTGAATATCGTTGTCATGATTGTTATTCGTGTCACAGTTTCGACGATAATGTGAAGTGAAGCATTCAATTTTCATGTTCACCTCCTAGTTAGAAAACGCTGTGAGACTGAAGTTCTAAATTGAAATATGGCTCGTGGAATATGAAAAGAATTGAGAATTTTTCAAATTTTATTTTATTTATTATTTAGAATTCGTTGTTGTGACATTTGTAGATGAAATCTTCAAAAAAAATAATTTGATGCTGTCATCGATTCTGAATACAATAAACGCACAACGAATATTACACCTAGTATTGTTTTAGTGAATTTTGAAATGAAACTCCATCACTAAAGTGTTGAAATTATGCAACTGATTAATCGCTGTGAAGGTCGGCTGAATGCTCGAATAATTATTATCATCTACCCATCGTTGTATAGTACCTCGACAATATTATTTCATTGTTTGTTTGTTTGTATCATTCGATGGTTGTTTTAATGCGAGTGAATAAGACGATTAAATTCCTATGATATGAAGATGGTGTTTCATATCGTTCATCTGTTAAACTATTATTTGACTTCATTGATGCATAACTACTCATATGAAGTGAAACCTCAATGCACGCTCATTATGAATTGATCGCAAGAAGACGTCTTCTATTCGCATGTTCAAACTTCTAGAATTTCATACGAAGATGAACTGCGGTGTTACGAGTGCTGAATTTAGTTCCGTGTTGTTGATATCTAGGTGATCGTCACGGATCTGTTTGACTGTCTGGTATGCAGCCTGTCTCTTATTGAATTGCCCACTTGGTACAATAAGCGATCAGAGAACCAACTCCCTATTTGTTGAATTGATTCTCTGGAGCTGATCGCTTATTGTACTGACCCATTGGAGCTGATCGCTTGATCTGTTCGCGCACTTTGAGCATATTTTATGGTCTTGAATACAGTCGATTGACGTTGCAATCGGGAACGTTAATCAACTGTTTTTCGTTGTAGACGTCTAGCAACCCCATCGATAGTTTGCTATCGGTGGACGTTTTCAATAACGGATTGTTGATGTAGCTTGTTTCCTTCAGCTGACGAACGGCAGTATTAATTGAATTGACCATAGCGCGGAACGAATACTGGTCAGAAGGTTTCAGTGACTGCACTTCGTTATGCAGCTTTTTTCATAAGGCGTTTGAGTCGCCGAAACGTTGGAACTAGGGTTTGCACGGGATCCCGGGATCACAGTTCTGATCGCGATCCCGGGATTTAAGTTTTGAAAAATGCCGGGATTTCGGGATTTGATAAAACAGGTCAATTTGTGTAAATTTTGATAGTACGCCCATCTTGAAGCAAGCCTTAATCATTCCCATCTAATTTATATGCAGTTATCTCTGCTGTTTGCCCCCTATCATTGATGTTCAGCTAAGGAAATAGACGCAATTCGGACGAATGACATGATCAACGACAGCTCGATGAACTTTTGCGTAACATTTCATTGAATATTCAGCTGATTATTCTGCTCTTCATTGGTTTATATCACCCTCATCTGGATGCATTTCTATGTAATAGACTAACAAAGATAAGCACATTTTCTAATGAAAACCAAGAGCAACAAAGTTCAATGAATTTTTAAGTCGCTTCCTCCCACAAGATTCCAAGACTTCAATATTCCATCCGTTAATTCAACTGCATGTTCCAAAGACTGCAAGTCTTTTTACTTCGCTATTTGGAAACGTTTTCATCCGATCGAAATGTACATAAACTCGCACTGAGTTCCCTCATAGTGAGAATTCATTGCCGAAGTGAGGGAAATTGTTCCGTTCAAAAGGATCTTATGCTTGAAAATCAAGTACATTTCCAAGATCGTAATTATCAAACATGTACAATAAGTGCTCGATGGTTCGATAAAAATCTATTGCGGATGTTTTTTTCCACTTTTTAGATAAGCTGTGAACTTTTAATTTTTCAAAACTGAAATGATATAATTCATGCGATGCATTTCTTTCGCAAAAAGTCGAAATTTCCGAAATGGCAGAATTCACCTGACGTTAATACTACGAGAAAATAGACTTGAAAGAGTGCAAATAAGTGTTTGAGAATCAAGAATTTCATATTGACATGCAAGTGTACTGTTATTAGCTTAGACTCGAGATGACAAGATGCCTTACCATAGAATATGCAGTATGCCCTTACGACATGATCATTAGCAAAATTATATGAAATATTAATTTGAATTTGAATACTTAGGTTCTTGGATTTGTTCAACAATTTGTTGGATTAGCTCCTTTCTAATTAATAATGAACATATCGGTTAGAAAAAGTGTGTTTAAACACGTCCCGCATCGATATTTCAATAATTGTTCGATCCCGAGATCAAAAATCGATCCCGGGATTGGAAAATCGTCGGGATTTTGCGAAATCTCACACAATGGCTTCTTTCTTTCATTGCCCTTCATTTATGCTGACGAATTCGGAGAAAGCAATATTTTGATTCGAAACCGAATAGCATCACAAAAATTAATATATCTCCTCGCATAGTGGAAATTTTAAGCCGTCATTTCATTATTAGAAAGAAGAGATTCTGCTCGATCGAACGGTGTATAAATGATGATATGTTTCCGGGCAAAGCTGAGAAGACAGTGAGCTTGAATGCACCATCAAACTCAAATTTCAATTATTTAGGATCACGAAAA
>JAPYMA010000096.1:0-95832 GCA_035041965.1 Anisakis pegreffii | reverse complement strand
GATCGAGCAGAATCGCTTCTTTCTAACATTGAAATACTGGCTTGAATATTTCCACTTTGCGAGGAGATATATCAATTTTTGTGATGCTATTCGGGTAAAGAGGTTCAAGCCTACCGTACGCTCGGTTTTGACCAGTAACATATCAATTTCTTCACACCAATCGATCGAGCAGAATCTCTGGATAAAGAAGATTATATATTTTGTCGAGCGATTTTGCTTTGTTGAGGAGATCTAGCTATTTTTTAAAGCTATCTCAACTAGCGTCGAGTCGCTCATTCACATTCCCGTATGATCACTACAGATCAACTGAGAGGCTATACATAACTGTGGAAATTTGAGTTTGATGTATTCAAGCTCACCGTCTTCTCAGCTTTGCCGGGAAACATATCATCATGTATACACCGTTCGATCGAGCAGAATCGCTTCTTTCTAACATTGAAATACTGGCTTGAAAATTTCCACTTTGCGAGGAGATATATCAATTTTTGTGATGCTATTCGGGTAAAGAGGTTCAAGCCTACCGTACGCTCAGTTTTGACCAGTAACATATCAATTTCTTCACACCAATCGATCGAGCAGAATCTCTGGATAAAGAAGATTATATATTTGGTCGAGCGATTTTGCTTTGTTGAGGAGATCTAGCTATTTTTTTAATGCTATCTCAACTAGCGCTGAGTCGCTCATTCACATTCCCGTATGATCACTACAGATCAATTGAGAGGCTATACATAACTATAGAAATTTGAGTTTGATGTGTATAAGCTCACCGTCTTCCCAGCTTTGCCCGGAAACACATCATCATGTATACACCGTTCGATCGAGCAGAATCCCTTCTTTCTAACATTGAAATACTGGCTTGAAAATTTCCACTTTGCGAGGAGATATATCAATTTTTGTGATGCTATTCGGGTAAAGAGGTTCAAGCCTGCCGTACGCTCAGCTTTGACCAGTAACACATCAATTTCTTCTCACCAATCGATCGAGCGGAATCTCTGGATATAGAAATTCATATATTTCGTCGAGCGATTTTGCTTTGTTGAGGAGATCTAGCTATTTTTTTTATGCTATCTCAACTAGCGCTGAGTCGCTCATTCACATTCCCCTATGATCACTACAGATCAATTGAGAGGCGGTACATAACTGTGGACATTTGAGCTTGATGTATTCAAGCTCACCGTCTTCTCAGCTTTGCCCGGAAACATATCATCGTGTATACACCGTTCGATCGAGCAGAATCCCTTCTTTCTAACATTGAAATACTGGCTTGAAAATTTCCACTTTGCGAGGAGATATATCAATTTGTGTGATGCTATTCGGGTAAAGAGGTTCAAGCCTGCCGTACGCTCAGCTTTGACCAGTAACATATCAATTTCTTCTCACCAATCGATCGAGCGGAATCTCTGGATATAGAAATTGATATATTTCGTCGAGCGATTTTGCTTTATTGAGGAGATCTAGCTATTTTTTTAATGCTATCTCAACTAGCGCTGAGTCGCTCATTCACATTCCCCTATGATCACTACAGATCAATTGAGAGGCGGTACATAACTGTGGACATTTGAGCTTGATGTATTCAAGCTCACCGTCTTCCCAGCTTTGCCCGGAAACATATCATCATGTATACACCGTTCGATCGAGCAGAATCCCTTCTTTCTAACATTGAAATACCGGCTTAATTTCTATGCAGCCGAAGGGCTCTGATTCTCTTCAGTAGGGAGGATTATTTTTGTGTTCTTGTGGCAATTCGTTTTGCCCACATTGTTTCTGTTGCTTACTAAAATTGAGGAGAAATGGAACTTCCTTTGCTTTTCACGTTTTTCGCCAATAATTTTTTCTATTTTTATTATATATCCTTCATTTTCTCGATGTTTTTTGCGCGTTTCCGTTCCTCTGATGCCTTTATAATTGTTTGGGCATCTTGATGAATATAATGTTTTGATTCATTCAAATCATGTCATCACATTATTTAATATTGGTAATGAAACCTATTAAAATTGTGACGATCGATTCGAATGATTCTAGAAATGCTATTCAGCTTGTATGAATTTTTGTCCATAAAGTTGATCGTTATGGATGTCAGCAGTTTGTTTCATTTGTCCATGCGTTAATGTTAAACATCTATCGAATAAAACATATTTTCCATTCATCATTTATTCAAGCTTTCAGGCAATTTCAGGCGTGTTCCAAAAAAAGGATTGAAAGTAAATGTCATAGTGGTAATAACAAGAGACATCACTAGACACAACACAAGTTTTTATTATTGTTTATATCTCACAGTAACAGGAGACATCACTAGACACACAAGTTTATATGCTTATAATGGTTGTTTATATCTGAATTTAGAGATGAAGGATTCTTTTCAGAAAGCGATCGCGTTTTCTGCAAAATAAGAAACTAACCGTGGTAGTGTTGACAATAATGTGTGTCATTGAAGATAGTATCTTTCAAGAAAATGGCCGAAATTTTCTTCGGGCAGTTCAGGCCTATTGGACTACTCAACATTTTGTGAAGCTCGTCTTTCTGGTTCACTCAGCTAGTAACAGCAGTTCCGAAATGTCCAGTGGATGTGATATATGAGAGACGAAAGGTCAGGCAACTCTGAGGTGGAAATGAATACCATTTCTAAGGTTAATTACAATAAGGCACTGACCTAGTGGCTAGTGATCTCGATGAATGGAAGGTCCCTTCGTCCAGAAATTTTATTTTTCTTCGACAGGAACCAAAGAGCTTTCAAAACAAACGTCCAATCATTTTTTAATCTCAGCAGGTCAACACAAAGCTTTGAGGATACTAACATGATAATATGCTCAGTATGTACTCATTACAATGAATGAGTGATAGATGCATGAAGTCACGACTCATCGGCACAAACATATGCGATTGTCATCTAGCAGAGAATGTATGCTGAAAAGAAATCAAATAAAAGCCCAGCACGGTTGCTATGATCTAAAGATGCAGGTGATTTGAAGATGACACACATAACCCCTAATTTTCATAAAGTGTGGTGAACCTCAGATACCGAACCAAGGTGAGGTCGCAATGATGCATGCTTCATGCTGCTAGTTTTTAAGCTTTCATGAAGTGTGGTCCACTGTGAAAACGGCTATCATAACAGCCCAAAAACACTGAAGAACTTGCTCGTGGAAAATTGCGTTTGGAAGCTTCAC
The DNA here is from genome assembly GCA_035041965.1 of Anisakis pegreffii. Classification (NCBI taxonomy): domain Eukaryota; kingdom Metazoa; phylum Nematoda; class Chromadorea; order Rhabditida; family Anisakidae; genus Anisakis; species Anisakis pegreffii. The sequence continues at coordinate 92,665 of JAPYMA010000096.1, read as the reverse complement.
ATTCATGAGCCAGTATGCATTCTGTCAGAGTACGTATGGAGTGGTGAAAGGAAGAAGTGACTTTATGTGAATTTCTTCAAGTAAATTGGATGCACTAACCTAAACAATCATATATTGGGCTACTGTGATCATATCACGATCAAGTTATTGGAACGTTCAGGTCAAGCGAAACAACTGTGTATCGTCTCAAGATTTTGATAGAGTATATCCACTTTGATCACTGATCCGTTCTTATTGTCTGCTTCTTCAGTGAGTTCGGATCACAAAAAAATAAACAGATCAAGCTCCTTCTAATCAAGAATCTCAGCATTTCAATGGATTTCTGGAAACGAACGCAATAAAAACTATGTAGTGCAGAGATATGTGTAGAAATGCGGAGAAAATGATTTGCAGGGATTTTACTTGTATTGTGATCATAACCTTTAGTTTCATTTTCATAAATGAAACTAAAGGTCATATTTGATTTAGACTGTATTTATTTTAGACCAAAGGTCTATTAGACTATTGATTTTTCACTTTCATAAATGATTTAGACTCATGATTTGTCGTAATGATTTATCAGTGATGCAATTTTCCATTGAGAAAATGCTGCTCATTCACTCATAACGCTTCATACAGCGGACAAAATTGTTCATGAATTTGCTCGGAGTTGTTCGTTGGCTGCTCACGAGAAAAGTGTCTTTGCTACTAGTCATTCACTGTCCACGCTCATGTGCTCATAAGTGGTCCATCGGTGATTGCATCGCTGTCGGATGCAATCACTTTTTGGCTTTTTAAACGAAGCGCAGTGTTTCCGTATCGAGGACGAAGCATTTTTTTGCATCCACCTGGTACGGAACGTCGCGAAGCGATTGAGAATAACCTTGGCTCTAAGAAAAAACCAGAACGGATATTCGCTAAAGCAATCAATTCTCTCTCGCTATGCCATTCAAGGAATTTCGTCGGTTTGAATTTTTGTGCAAAACCGACAGACTGTAACTTTCTGTGGTGAATTCTTTTCCGAAAGCAATCAAACACTCTCGATATGGTCACTGATAAATGGCTTTGAAAATCGATCACAAACGAAGAATTTCGATTTTTTAAATCACAAACTGCATCACTTTATATTTGTTCACATATCAGTTATTACAAACCGATGATTTGAATGTGTCAAACAGATAGAGAATTGCAAACCTTGAACTAAACAGCCAATTTAACCTATTGGTTCAATTCACACATGTTTTGATAAAACAACATGTTTCTCCAGCGCAATTTCATTTCTTGAACGGAGAACTGGATCGTAACTAATTGCTTACGAATAATTTGAACAACTATGTCAGCTTTATCTGCGCTGATCATGCTGGTGCTTGTTCAAGAAAATCGGAGTATTTTCTTCTGCTAACGTGATCTTCCAATTATGATTTTATTTCTGACAATATGCCTCCTGTTTGCCGATCAAATCTACCGACCTAATTCAAGATCTTGAAGCAATTTTTCCCAACGGACTAAGAATTAGTGCAATTGTAAAACTAGGGATTATAAAACAGAGCATTTTCGCCCGCGTTAAGAATCAATGCAACAATATATAAACTGTTTACCATGATGATAGCATCAATAAGGTATGTAATCAGAGACGTAAAACTCGATCAAAGACGTATGTATAACTCATGGGTATGCGGCATTTGAAACGAATCGTGTCCTTGGAAGTATGAAATTATTATTATTGCTGTTGTTCTTATCCGTTTGATGACCATTCCTTCGAGCTTTCATTTAGTAATATTTACAGCAATATCAGTAACAATTATAAGACATTCTTAGGTAATCTTATTTATATACTCCAGTGAGAATCAAGAGGAATCATAGTTATTGAGAACCATCTTTTGATATTTTTCATTCAACAATTTATTGTTACAATAATATGGCAGCATATTTCGAATATGAAGGTAATAATTAACCTCGGACTAGTTAAGCTAGAAAAGTTTGACCTGAATTTCTTCGCTAAAAGCTTTGATTCTTCACTGATCCTTCAATCAAATGTAACAGTTAGTTAAGAAGTTCTAATAAGATTTGATTTTTGCGTTTCTTCCGAATGTATTGTTTTCAATTTTGAATATTATTTATTGTCGTATTAAAAAAATTTGTTATTCTTTCAATTTCTGCAACAGTTCAGTGTGTCATATAAAATAGAATTAATATCATAACCGATCAACAACTTGTCCGCTCTGTTGTATGAAGGTCATTTCTTTGTGTGAGTAGCATAAATACTTCGTATTGTCGTCGACTTCTGCAAACTTCAAAATCAGCACCTAAACAGGCAGCCATTCACAATTCGCATATAAACATGCACGCAATATTCAAAACGGTCGAATTCTGTTACCGATTGTTGAGACAATTTCATATTTGATACAAGTCTGCTTGAGTGCGTTGATTGTGGGTTTAAGAAGATTTTTCGGGGTGTTTCAGGTGAGATGCACGGATTTGTGCCAAAATAATGATTATAAGTTTATTGATATTGTAATTTGGAATGCCGATCAGGGCTTGTTGAAGAATGAAATATCAGTTCTACCAAGATGAATATCACCAAAGTGCCCGTGTGACTGCAAATATTTCGTTCTCATCACAATCAAAATCTAACGACAACACTACACAGATAATAATGATAATCTGAACAATAATTGCGCAAAACTGCTTCTGACGAAGGCAGTACTGTAAATAACAATAATGAAAGTGAAACTCTACAAAATACAGAAGCGTGATCATACGAATAATCTGATTGAATTACAGTGTAAACGATTATTAAAAGAAGTACTTTCAAGGCCCGTGATGAATCAAAAGCAAATGCTTTTTGTGAATAAAATGCTACTCAAGTGGATTGATGACACTGACGTGATTCAACCATTTGAATAGAGTAGTTGCGCATAGGTGATACAAATAGTAAACTGAACACTTTTTGAGACTGTTAATTTAATTCAGCATTTTCACTGCTCAGTATAATTCAAGTTAAATGATTAAGGTTTAAGGCAATAATTCACAGAATAACAATACTGACTGGGTATATACTAAAAACAGAAAGGGTGCATGTACTAAAAGCAGTGAATAAATCAAGTGAATTGAACCGATATGCAATTAATTCTTATAAGACAGTTGCTATGTGAAAAAATAATCATGCATGCATCTACATTAAACCAAATCTAAGATTCCATTTAATCTAACAATGAACAACAAAATCCTAATTAGCTATATGATCAGATCAAATTTTTACATTGCCTTCCGGCTGGATATAAACAAAATGTCCTCCACTCCGTGAATGGTATGGTTCATCATATAGACGATAATCTAATAGTTTATGCCACTTTGCATTAATACAAGACGAAGCATTTAGAAGACAACTTATTTGAATATGAATCTAAAAAATACGAAATAGAATTGGACACAAAAAAGATAAATATTTGTTTTACATTAGCAATCTTCAGTTGCCATAAATGAATCACGTTTGTGATGTATTGTTATGAGAAGCAGTTAAGATCCAGTGACGAGATGCTGTTTGCTGAGTTGGAACGAAGCAGATGCTTGAAGGCACTGACATCGACCGATTGTAAGTCATCCGGAAATACGCACTGAAAAAAAGAGAGTGGTACTTTTAACGCTGCAAAGAACAAGCTGTTCACAAAAGACGTTTATCAGTAAAGTTTTCGCTCGGTCACGAATGGAGTTCCCATCTCCTCTACCCCTACCCCCTCGCTTCTTCCCCATGCAACATTCCTTAAGAATGGCATATTGATATGAAATATTCGGTAATGACTGGTTGATGAATCACAGCGAACAATTAAGTAAACAACTCAAAATTCCCACGCCAGTGTTAAACTACCGTTATGTAACTTGAACGTTTTGCCATTATTTGAAAGTACGACCCCATAAAATTCGTTTCTTATTGAATTGCCTCTCGAAGAGAGAACATTTTTTCACAACACGTCTCAGTGAATCGTGTTTGCAAAGGTGGAAATATGAGTGTTTCATTGTCGTTTTTGTGCCATTCTCACAAATGCGTACCAAATATTATCGAATAAATTTGTTATTGTTATTATATATGTTTTTATTCTTGCTCTTTCCTTATTTGTTTTTATTCTTGCAAAAGAAATAGCGTTGAAAAATGATGACAGTTGATGTGAATAAGCGAAACTTTTTTAATGTTTTTCTTCGTCTGCGTCTTCTTTTATCGTTTTCCCAAGGACATGTGCTTGTCCGTACCAGTCAACCCTACCTATGCACCCATAATGCGATACTCTTTATGGTGGTTTATTTTCTTGTTCGATATGAATCGAGAATTTCACGATGAGTCTTCTTAGATATAAACAAAGTTGTGTGGTGCGTGCATATACCTATTTATGAGTATAATTCATTTTTTCATTTCACTTCTTCAATGCATTTTTTCATTTTCGCTTACTTGATGAAATATTTTAAATGATGAGTTCAATGTTTTTTCAATGGTTTCTGTGATCGTGTATGTGACAAGTTCGGCTTTTCGAACGATCTTATAAAAACAGCAAAGTACTCTCACCGTAAAATAAAATGATTTTAGGTTTCTGAAAAAAAGCGAATTCAAAGACCCATCCGAATCTGATCGCTCGTCATCGAGAGATCAACAATTCACAGAAAAGAAATATCACACAATTCATTTGTCATTAACGAGAGCATCAAAGAACATTCGTAATCACCAGTTAAAAGCTGTCACCTCAAAGACCAATGCCAAACCATCAGCAAACATTCTATGTCGAACACAAACTTCGTTCGATATTTTCGAAACAAATGCAATCAATTATGAATCTCACCTCATCATCCCCATACTTTGAATAGTTTCCCTCTAAACGTAAACTGTTCTTAACGTCTTCCGTTTGTTCGTTCAGTTGCTCGAGCTGTTGCTCAAGGTCCATCACTTGTGACACCGTATCAATAAGAATCTGAAATTGTTATTTGATATGATGTGATACATTGGATAGGCAGGCAATCGACAAACATCAATGATCGATTCATTCAACCATTTAAAAGAATAGTTGAATGATTTTAGAAAATAATCAGTTGATGATGAAAATTCAACCTGATAAGCGTTTCGATCCGATGGTAGCACTGGTACGAGCTGTCGCAGCCGTTCGAACACTCGTGCTTCGCGTTCTGCGGAACGGAATGCGGGATTATACGGTGTGAATGTTAGCAATGATTCGGTGGCATTTGAATAGGCGATTGGCTCGGGACTGTAGGATGTGTCAGGATATGAACGAACACTGTAACTGGGGGATGGCTGTGAGTAATCACTGCACGTCGACGCGGATGACGACGACGAACTGCAGCTGTTTTTACGAACGCGATTGTTGGCTTTTTTGTAGGGATGATGGCGTCGATTCGTGGAATTTTTGTATTGTTGCGCGGGTGGCGATTGAACATTCTGACTGAACAAATACTGCGATTCTGCACCAATTACCGATGGACAGTGCTGAAAGTTTTTCTTTTACATGCTTTGTTCCCTTTTTCGGATGTTTCACCCATATTTCGCTGTTTTTGCATTCGATAATCGTAACAAAAACCAGTATTATCAAACAATTTACTGTTAGGAACTGTGCAAATGAATAAACATTGAACAAGTCATCATTTATCATTGCGTTGCATGGATATGTTTACATTGAATCACTCTGAGTTCCTTTTTATGATACTTCATTTGAGGACTAATGGACGATGGGAGTAGTAAATTCATAATTGCATGGAAAATTCCGAATGTTTTTGGACTGGTCTTCAGTCTCCACCAAATGATCAGTTAATCAATCAGATGATTTGATAGCTAAGCAGTTGTGCGATTGGATTCGTCGAATAAGAAAGAAATTTTAGCTGAACAAAGTGTTCACATGAAGAGAATATGAGGAAGAAGCACGTCAAACATTTTATCAAGATATCTGAACTGAGAAATGTTCATTGGACTCAACGTTCGCAAGCACACACGTCTTATTCATACAATTGGCAAAGTATAAATTTTGAAAATGTCACATTTTCAAGCACAGATAATCTATCCATGATTTATCTTGTTCAAATCACTGTTGCAGTTCAGTAACTTCTCAAGTAATTTACATCATATTAGAGAAACAGCTCTAAGCCTTGTGTCTCATAGAGATGCGATTTAATTCATGTGAAAGTCATAGATCTTTTTTCAGTTTGCGCGAAAAGTTGTTTTGCAGTTAGTAAATAAAGAATGCACACGTAATTGTTAACTGCGAAGATTCAAAATCTTCCGGCTGATAGAAGTGAATGGTATAAAAAACTAATGTTGTCATCAAGAATGTAGATTCACTGAGTTTATCAACTGTCGAATTGTGATGTTTACAAAGGTCAACGTAATCAAAACTAAATGTCCATTTCCATACTAACAACGGAATTCAGCACTCAAAACAGAATGATCTGATAAGACATAACATCTAGATGAACATCAAACAATATTCAACAACTTGTATGCTGACAATGTGCTGTGGTCTCACGTGAACGGAGCCGTACCATAACCGTTCAAAAAACATAGATGGCAGGTACCACCAAGAACGATATTTTGAAAGTGCAACATAGATGAATGAATACGCTCTTCGAGACACCATTATTACCCTACTTATTGTGTACTGGTTTGCTTTTTTTCATATAATCACCGAATGACATCTTCCAAAAAAGGACCTTTGTGAGCTATTGAAGAAAAAACAAAGGTTATTTCTCTTGCAAGAAAAGATGTAAACCATATTTTGGAGAGATTTGATAGTCAGTAAATTGCAATTATGAATACAATGGAATAGAAACAACTAAGAGTTGAAATATAGATTTGAATCACAGCAGATGCTCATAATTTGAAACATGGAGCGTTGTTTAAACGTAAGGAAGAAGACAAAATTGTAAGTTTCAAAAGACAAATTTTTTTCAAAAAATACAGTATTTAAAGACATGAAGCACATTTTAATTGAAGCGTTATTTAAACTAATTGTAAGGCAAAATTGTAGGTTTTGCAAAGGATCACGCAAAGACGAAGAATAAAGAGACTAAAATCAAGGCGCAAATTCTTTGCCACGTTTGTTCACCACAGTGCACAACGGCTGTATCCATGCATTGAATCGAGTTATGAGGGGCTTTTCTCCTAGCAGTTTCATGTGAATCTAATTATGACAAGCACCTATCGAAATAAATCCGATCGCATACCTCGTTGTTCCATCCAAGCAATGATCTTGTCTTCTCTTGAATTGTTTCACCCAAATATAGACCGCGACCGTATACTTCAGCAGGCATTTTTTAAATGATTTCGATTCAGAATAATTGAACAGCTGGATGAGATTGGTGAACTGATTGAGATCAGAGTGATAACACCAACTAAGTGAAGGTGTAGATGTTTTGGCGTTTATGAGGGCGTTATTGTACGGGGATGATCCCGGTCGAGATAAACCGACTCAAGCAGCAACCAAAATAAGCAAGCAAACAAGCCACTGTTCGATGTGAGCAGCCACAGGGTTAATGATTATGTGCAATTTTCAGTTTCGTGCACGGAACTCGGCTCGTTTCACAGGTGCCAGGGAGAGCCAACCTGTAGTTACGCTAAACGCTCCTCCCTCATAGCCGGTTAGCCGATCGCACATGTCTGTCGCTATCTCATCGCATCGCACTCCTTCGCTCCATTTCTCGACCTTTACGCACTATTTCTTCCCTATTCTCAACGAATTCCTTGTCACGTAACTAAATTTTTCGAAGAAATTTCTTGATTGTTTTTCTGATAGGGTCTTGCTCAGTCGACCGCTTCTCAGCGAAACCATTCAACGAGCACAACTGTAACCACTTCTACGGTGTCTCTTCTGAGATATTTCCATGAACGCGCGATGTGTCTGTGTGCAGCAGTCTCAAGCTATTTGTTATGATCATATTCGGTTCCATGCTCGAGCATGTCACAGCTGTCGCCAAGGTCAACTGAACTGTAAAACGACTACAATATTAACATAAACCACACACTCATCAAAGCATTTTCATCATATTATGCATATACATACCTGCGATGTATTATTTGTTTGCATTCATTCCTTCGTGCATAAATAGATCTACAAGTGAATACACAACAATATTCATTCCTTTTGATAATGAATCGTTGTTTTGATTATTTTTGTTTAATCTCTTCTCTCATCAAACAGTCATTCATGTGCATTCATCATAATACCAACACTAGATCTCAAATCTAAACAACGACACATAATACCGTTCAGCGCAACACGACTGCGGAATATTTCCGCTCTGATCATTGTTGTTGGAGAACTCATTGCACAACTCAAATTGCTATGAAATGCAGCAATATGACCACTTGAATTTCTTGCCTAACAATTCACTGCTTAATTGAAATAAGTTTGATTTTGGTCGAGTGAAACAGCTTCGTAAAGCATTGCGTAACGGGAACAGCATGGCATAGGTTTATTCAGGCCGACTGAAACAACTGAACACGGCAAAATGCGTATTGTAACGGTTGCGTTGGTCACCATTCAGGAATTGTTTGAATAAACATTTGTGATTATTCATCGCATGATGACAATAGGATCAGTTGAGAACTCATCAAAAACAGATGAAGCAATCGAATAGATTGACTTCCATTCGGCCGATTTTTATCCAATAATTTCATGAAAGAAAGAAAATGCTTTGTTTTGTATCAATCGTCAAAAGCACTTGATATGTGATCAGTTTTGCGTTCATCAACTGAGAGCATCTTTGAAGGCGTTATTCGAAGACATTCAGTCCTGACAGCAACAACAATGCCTTGATTACGGTTTTGAATCATGCTTTTTACGATGGAAATGATTTATTTCATTTATGATCATTCTTATGAACACGCTGTCCGGATGTTATCTTAACATTTTATCTTCTTCTCAAGGATTTTGAAAATTTTATAATGTGTAATGTAAACATCACGTCATTCACGTGTCTTCGTTGTATTCGTTTGATTCATTCCTCACTAAATTTGCTTTAAAAGCTTATAGCTTGATTTCGATTTTATCATTCATCCATTGCTTACTATCAATTCGGATATCGTCTGCTTTCAACTTGGTCGCTGTTTGCTTTCGTTGCTGGGTGTGTGTAAATATAAATTTCGCTGGATCACAACTGAAGTTCTGTCTGTCGACCTGAAGTTAAGTTTCGTTCATACATCAATCCTCGACTGTGTCCCCGTCATTTCCTGTCCGCAGTCCGTTCAAAACAAATACCTATGTGTGTAATGAATCGCAATCAACAATCGCACCAACAACCACTAGACGCCAAACTCGTTCAACCAAACAACGATCATTTCCAAACTCTGTGAATCCTGAATATTTATTCACAGCCTAAGTATTTATTCACTACAACATTATTACAGTTGCTATTACCATCAGTATGCATAATTAATTATAATGTATGTTCATTATTATCCGACTGAGAGAACATAGTGATATTGTTTTGCGATAATCTACTGGTGTAGCAAGCTATTATCAGCCGTACACCATGAAAAGTAATCCATTACTGGGCGATTATCGCAAAATCGTGACGCCTTTCAGTTGAGCTTTCGACAAACTTAGATCAGAATGCTACCTCATGCCTATAATTGAATTCGAGTAACGAATGCTATTGTATTGCTAGGAATCGTTGAGCTTGTCGATTCTTACAAAAAATCCAAAGATTTTGATAAATTATACGTCTCATAGTAATGGCTCTTTGATTTTTAAACTCTTGAATTTTGCTGCAAAATCGAGATTATAAAAATGTGTTTGCATTCACTGAAAATGAATAATTGTCTGTGTCAATTTGAAAAAGTCTGTTTTAACCTACGTTTAAATGTACACCTAAGAAAGCGATGCTTACCATGTTTGATTTTGACTGATGGGAATTGATTGCATTGAGTGAGAAGAAAATGGAAATTTTGAATGAAAATAAAGTTTTATTCAGTATTGAAAGTTGCTTTCGAATAGTAGGGAAAGTGTGATCATCTGAAATTCGATTTTTGTTCTCACTTTTGTTTTCAAATCTGTATCACTCTACCTATGAGACTTGCAATAAAATGATTAATCTATGGAACGAATGCAAATAAATAAACAAATGAATTCATTAAAAAATACATACAAATATGGATTTTTAGAGCAATGCTCACTGCAAAATGTTTTGTCCACTTTAGGCAAATGCTTTGTTAAATTCAGTTTCTGACCAATAAAACATTCATTTATTCACGAAATGCACGCTGTAATGTCGAAAAACAGCGGCATAATATAATCTTTCTAAACGACGACAATAAATGAATGTTGTTGACAGGTAATCAGTTTGTTGCCGGTTGAATTTGTTTACTATCTGTATGCAAACTACTGTTATTATGCAAGTTTTGGACGAAGGGAATGTATTATATATTGTAATGTATAAATAACGCAATACAGCATGAAATAACAGATGCAGTTATGCGTACAAAGGATGGAATTTGCAAGATTAATCAACGCATTACTGAAGGAGATATTATTGATGGATTTGTTGATGGTGTTATTGATGATCACTGCAAAAGATATTCGAACGCATTCATTTCATCGATTATCAACAGCATTTTGCATGTGTGCATAATGCGCCGGTGTACCACAAGTTGATTGTAACGGATCAGTGAAGGAACACGAACGTTTACATTACTCTAAATAGAAGCGAATTTGCGGAAATCCATCCAAAACATCGTGAAAAAACGAAATTTTAACTTCCAAACTAATTGTAACGATGAATGGGTTGAGCGTATATGCGTGAATGAATGGTTTAACGTAGTATTTTGCAGGGAGAGAAAAATGGGTCGGGGACAGGGACAGGGACAGGGACAGGGAGAGTCCTCGAAAGCGGCCGCCGCTCGAAAATGGTTGGAAACGGGGACGGGGATTTCAGGGACTGGAATCCCGAATTCGGGGACTCCCCGCACAATACTAGTTTAACACATGAAATATACTGCATCCTGTCTTATCCAACAGATTCTATTCAGTTCATGGCATGGGAAATAGCAATTTGCTTCCACAAGTTGTACAGACCAGATTTCTTTGCTATGACGGATTTCGTTGATCTTCGTAAATCAAGTGAATGGTGCTTTCTGAGTATGCGTAATCGCTAATAATACTGTTGCGTTGTATAGTGTTTGTACTACATCCAATTTGTCGTTCTCCGTCTCTCTATTCAAAAATCTCTATCAGCCGTCAGACAGATATGGTGAGCGATACACGTGATGTTCATTATCGAAGCAGACAAAAAGGGCTATGAGAGAGCCTTCTCTTCCGGACATGGAAAAATTTTCGCTCGGTTTGAGCATTTGTGGAGCATATCGATAACAGTGACGGAAATAAAATGAAAAAATATCCGAAATTTCTCACTATTTTATTTTGATAATGTCTAGACGCAACACAACATCTATCGCATAGGCGGCTACTCATAGTGCAGAAGTTTTTTGCTGAATTTTTGCATTGACTGGATTCAGTTTCGATACAAATACGCAATCTAGCAGACAAAAATTTAAGAAGAACACGCGTTTAGCAGTTTAAAAATTATGTTCACTAAGAGATTGCGCTCAGTCTTTTGGAAGCAATCAGAAACAATATTTTATGCTAACATGTTAAAATTTTAGTGCTTTTTTCGCTAGAAATTCAGCAAGAGCCGCATCTCAAAGACATATTAACAATTTCAACGCCAGACAGACAACTTACAATCAGTTATCAATGGATCAACTTCACAATGTTCAAAATCACCTCATTCTTGATATAGTCACTGACTGGTGCTAAAAATAGATTTTGTGTGAGTCACTGAATTTTAACACAGCCATAAGAATTATTTATCATGTGATTTTATTAACTTCTTATGATAAGATTATCACCTTTACGCCCAAGCAGCATTGAAAGCGTGTTTCAGAGCAAAAAAGCCGCAGTAAAATTAATAAGGAGCAGTCTAGTTTTGATATAAACACGCAATGTAATGAACAGCTTCACAATTAGCATTTCGTGCAATACAAGATCCGACATCGAGTAAATGCAACAGATCCTTCAATCTTCACTGACATTTTAGCACCATACATCTGAGCAATCTCATAGTTTATCTATGGTAGCTTTGTTGATGGAATGACAGTGTAATATGCAAAAAAGAATTCAGTGATGTGATGCTCCACAAGTAGTCTTCCTTCAGTGTTACTGATCCTTCTGATTGAGACTGGTAATTTACAAAAGTCATACAATTTAAGAAATTATTGTGGTATGGAAGGGATGCTCACATTAGCGCGTTTGATGCGCAACGGTGATTGTTTGCAGGTTGAAGGAATAAATTGCCTAACGAAATTACAGTTGAGAGAAAGAGCCTTCTCAAGAGGATTATTTTGCACGAGCCATGCTGATAAGAAAATTTTGATGTGTCGTCTATAAAGTCGTTCAATATTGCAGTTTTATTTTTGCACAGTTTTTTGAAGTCTTCGTAGGCTATTTTATTATGATTGAAATTATGATAAGAAAAGAATCTTTTTAAACAGTGTATTTTGGAGAACCTTATTGTAGAAGTATAGTACAGTTATTGCGGACATATGGAGCAACTTAAACTTCATCCTGGTTATGACTGCGTCTCATGTGAGCTTCGATCGACAGTAAAAGAACTAGGGTTTGATTTGACTCTGGATTGGTTTAGGATGCGTCCGTGGTTCTTTGAGTAAATCTCAAGTGAAATTTTCTGAATAAATTTGAGTGCCTTCTCAGCAGGTGGAATTTTCAATCGAAGAGACTTCTCAGTAGTTAATACTAAAAAACTATAACCATTTTCTATGGTTTATGAGATGTTCTCTTTGATCCAGGTGAATGTGTTGTTGATCTGAACATGCAAGCTCGCACATGCTTAAAAGTAGGCTTAAGACACGGATATGCTTAGGCTTGATTTCACATCCTTATCTCGAAAGAATTCTATGAAGTATGCCAAAGTTGAACATTATAAGTTCAATACTTTTCAGTTTTCTTAACCGCTCTGTGATGTTACTGACTTGCAAACGGCACATCGCAACTAAAGACGATTATCTCACCTCATTTATCATTCATGCCAAATAGCGTTCCGTGCAGTTGATTTGTCTTGAACGATTTGTCTCCTTTTCAAAACACGTTTGGACACATTTCGAAAATCGGTTTTTTACCTCACAACAAGCTGAACTTTAAAACGTTTTGCCATGTATTCCTCTCGATTCTTAGTGCAGTTAGTTTATGATCGATTTCACGTAAAATCATAATCACCACAGATCCTTACGACATTCTTTTCATCACCTTTCTCGTCTGATGCTCCTTTCACATGTGCCAATGAAAAAACACATTTTCAATAGTAAAGCATGTTCATGGACTGCCTCTTTGGTGCCAACCATTTCAGTACAGCTGGAACGTGCACACGGATGATTCAGGTTAGTGATGGTAACCGATCGAAGTTCGGTCGTTATGATCCGGTGAATTTCGATCAGAATTTCAAGATTCAAATTCCAATCGGCGAATTCTGAAGATCGGCTGGAATACCGAATTTCGGAACGTTGAAAAGTCGGTTCGGTCGGTATCCAACTGAACTGAAATCAGATTAACCGCTGCGTGCTTCTGCCCACAGAAGATTCCTGGTTCATGTCGAGAGAGGCGAGGCACTCATGCAGCCGAATGACTAACGCTAAAACGGACTTATATTTTTGCTAAGTTCTATTCCTTTCGATCACAGAATCGTTCGTGCTTTCTTCTCGTCATAATGATCAGAATAAGCGATCATTTTAAAATCCTCATTAATTCAAAGTGCGTCAAAAACCATGCCCTGAATGAGTAATACTGCAATGAAAGGGGGACTGATAAGCTGCTTGCTATATAAGCATAATGCCAATCATAATATTGTTTGTTTGTTTGTGATTAACACGACGACATCACAGCTCAATTATGAGCTTCGTCCGAATGTTCACTGTTTTTGTTTTGTTTTTTTTTTCAATGCAGTCAAAGTATATACTCGGAACGGTTCGACCGGTGCACGATTTATATGACAGCATTTTCACTCAATAAATTGAGAGCTGCAGTAAATTTCAGGTTTGCGATCCCTTTGGAGAGGCGACATATTGGAACGGAATGCGGATTTTGAAATTCAGCTCCACATGAAATGCGCAAAATTGCGGTGGTGTTGTCTGATTTTTTTAATTAACTGAGGCCCTCAAATATTTGCTTTGGGCTGATGTGAATTCGCATTCACTTTCGCAGAATATCGACGCTTTTAAGATATTGAAATTGCTTCTGATTCTGAAACTGCTGGTAGAACCAAGAGCAGTCAAAGAGAAATTGTGCCCGAAAACACCTCATTAGGCATAGTTGAGTTGTGACGGTGTCGCAATAATCACAAATAAACAAATATTGTGCTCGGCCGTTGCAGCTTATCAGTCTGTTTTATTGTGAATCATATCATGCATAATTCATGATTTCTGATGTGATTTTGCATCATTTCTGATGCATGATTTTTGAATTTTTGATCTCAAAAAAATTTTGGAACGCTATCATCATGAAACAAAAATGTGAAAAATTTTTTAACTGAGAAGATGGAACATTGATATTGGTGCTTTCTTTTTGACGTTAACCATTTCGCTGCAAGAATGCCTCTCACACCTTCGAAGAGACATCTTCTCCGGGCAGAGGCACGCAACAGTTAATCCGAAACACCCGCTTCATGCGCTTTTGATGTGCTAAAACGGTCGGCACTGAAGAGCTAGCCCAAAACGGTCGTATGCTTGTTATCCTAAAAACGTCTTTCGCTATCAGCATATAATCGTGAATGGAATATCAGTCGAAAAGGGTGATAATAAGCGTTGAAAACAGTACTGCCGCAAAGAGCTATGGTAATCGCGATTTTAGACAAAATCGATGATAAACTATCTACTCAATTGTAAAAAATGGATTGGAATAAACACAATAAGACGTTTTCAAATTCTAAAGGCAGTATTTTATGAGGAGGAAAACTGAAAATTAGTCCAAACATATTTCAAAAGAAGGCAAAAACCGTCGATCAGCTGCACAAATATCACCAAGCACTTTTGCTTGGCTCTTGAACGTGTCTTGGGGTTAGATCTTTTGCTTCTTCATCACAGTTTACAGTTTGGATTGAGTGCGTTCGACATGTTTTCTGAAACGGTCACGCTTGCCAATTTTACCGGTTGATAAAGCAGAGGATGATGCAAAATTGCGTATTAAGTAGCTGAACTGTGAATTATTTGTTGACTGATTTTAATTTGTCAAATTTTACGGAGATACTTGAGTGCTTTGTTGGTTAGAAAATTGTTGAAAATGAGTGAATTAGAATGATAAGATCAACGATATGTTGTTGCGATCAGCTGCGTTTTGATTTAGTACTTTTCTGTAAATCCCTCGAAAAAAACTCATTTAATTCAATTATAATGTTCAAGTAAATTTTCTTGTTCTTTTCACTGATAGACAACTCATTCACTTAACAGCTGCTTTAGCAAAAGTGTGATCAATAAGCATATTAAGTTTTGCGGATCGTTTCCGACTGATTGATCGCTAATGGAGTAAATTGGAACATTTACTTTACATCTAATCGCATCATCGGTTTTGTTTTTCATTTTTTGTGATTCGATTCGTGGCAATCAATTTCTCTGGATCTCACTTTCTTCCGGTTGATGCTCGTTTCGTGATGCTACTTTTCATCGGGTTTTTGGAACTCTAACGATAGTTTTCTGCGGAATTTGTCTGCAGACTTCATTCTAGCGACTTTTGCTTTTGGTGTTTTATTGATGAAGAAAATGAAATCATTTATCGTTACACTCGCAACTTTTAGAACTTGCTGATTACTTATTGGGTGTATGAAGGCGATTAGAAATTTAAAAACAGCATCAAAAAAAATTTTGAAGTGTAAAATAGCGATGCTGATTGCACCACACGATGATGGAATGCAAACGTTTCCGAATGGTTGTTCGGACCCATTCGTAATGCCGAAACGTTACATCTTCAATGGAGTTATAGCGAACGGAGCACTAGGCTTTGTTGGGTTTGTGTTCATTTTATTGCAATTGCGATCACATCCGACCGACGTTCGATCAAATCAAATACGAGAAATTTCGGTCGGAATTTTGACATTTGGATTTCGACCGAACAGCTTTGAAATTCGGTCGGAATTCCGAATGTCGGTTTGCATTGGAGTGGAAAATTTCTCCTCTCCTCTGACTGCTTGTCTCTTGGTGGCGATAAGTCGGAAGAAAATCGAGTAGTCGTTCGATTGATCAAGAAGTTTATTGCTAAGCATTCGTCGACTGCATCAAACATATCAAATTCTTATGTTCAAACAAACATTTATAAAACATATATGGATGGATTATGAAAAAAATCGATCAACAGTGATCACCCAACTTCCTCCATTCCCCTGGCGCCCTCAACTTCACCTAGGGGAATTTCGCACCCATCGAGAACCATTGGCTCGTGAGATTTTTTTAAAGAAATTTTCACTGAAAAATACCATAAATCATTTATTTTCATCTCTCCCTTCAAAACATATGAGGATAAGCCTCAGTGAAGATATGAAAAGACGCTAATTCTTTCGTTCAATTGTTAGAGGTAATGAAAGCAAAAATCAAGCGAACCACTGGTATTTGAACCGTATAATTGCAGTTCGGCGACCGATAAAGTGAAGAATTGAACAGTCGCTATCAAAAAGTTTCATTATCCATTTCATAATGAGTTCGCTGCAAGACGAGTCTATCGAGAAATTAAACTTCTGAAATGTATCAAACATGAAAACGTTCGTTTGTAGTTTTATTGGGAACAGTGAAAAGTGTGCAGAATCCGATTTGAGCAGTGCTCCGTATTGCTGCCTAAAAATGTGTCTAGAGCACTGGTCCGCATGCCTGGGTGCTCCATTACCTCCCTCTATGGTTCGACAGGCCATCGTTATCATTCCCCCCCCCTCATTACCTCCTGACACCCCTAAATTATCCAAAAGTGGGTAATTTCATCCCTAGGGGACCTCAGGTCTAGACTTTGAGTGCAGCTGTGCGCTGAGGCGAATAGCGAGCCTGAATGCAGATGTTAGCGTAAAGCCCTATGCTTAGCCTAATACATGGGGAAGTTTTGAATTTTCGACACGTTCACATTAAACCATTTTAGTCATTGACTGATATTGTTCTTGATCTATTTATTTGACGTTTTTGCCGCGAGCACTTATAGCATCTAATGATGAAAGTCAGCCAAATAGTTCAACAAAGTCAAACTTGTTCATCAATTTATCCATTCATTCAATCACAGAAGTGGCCAGACTCATAGAATTCAAGTGCACAATAGGACACAACTGTTGAAGGATCGTGAAATGATGCTGTTTTAGATAATCACTTTGTTAGACGTATTCTCACCGCAACACAGCAGTGACACTCTACGTGATGTTTATATTGTAACCGAACTGATGGATGCAGACTTATCGAAAGTGGTCAAATTGGACGTCGACAATACGTGCATTTTGTACATTGTTTATCAGATTTGTTGTGCAATCAACTATTTGCATTCGTTGGGCATTATCCATCGAGTTCGTCGTCTTTTCACTCAATTTTGCAAATCACTTTTCACTATCATTCAATTCCAAATGGCCATGCATTCTACTGGCAATGTGTTATAATGTTAATGCAATCCAAATGCCTAATGATAATGGTGAGTCGAGAGAGGACGGCATATTGTTCACATCGACCTCTCATTGAGCACTCCATCAAATGTCCAGAAATTTGGGGAAAAACTATTTTTGCGTTGACTTCACGTTTCCTCTAGCGCAGTGTGACGTTACAATTGCAAAAAGGATCTGAGATTTGAACTCATCACTCAACGATCGCAAACTACAATGATAAGAAGCACTGATTATGCTGTGTTTAGGCTATGCATAAGAGTGAAACTATATCTGACTGAATATGAGCATCATATGATCAAGAGATTTATTTCTCGCAAAAATATGTTCGTGTAATTAGTTGTTGTCGCTGAAATATTGCGTTGTACTAATAACTTTATAGTATATAGCAACGATAACGGTGAAATTTTAAAATTTCCGAATGTTCATGTTTAATTCCATTTGTATTCATATGTATATCGCACGTGAATTATAATATGAATAGATGAAGCAGAATATATATCGTTTTGGTGAATATTATCGACGACTTTTGCGTAAATCACTCAAATTACTGACTATTGCTAGCTGAATGCTTTCCATGCTGCACTTGATCAGGACATGCAAATATTTTTTTGATTATCTCATATAACATATGCAAACGAATCAATGGAACAATGCTCGCTTAAGGATCTGAAACCAAGCAACATCGGCGTGAATGGAAACTGCAAGGTTAAGATTCTTGGTTTTGGCTTAGCACGTACGAAAGATGGCAGATTCATGTCACCTTACGTTACCACACGTTACTATCGTGCACCTGAGGTACTACTCGGTATGCAGTATGATGCCAAAGGTAGCAACCTTTTATCGTTCATTACATTGGAATTAAATTGAATTTATATATTGATATATTAAATTTATACATACTGAATTCATTATTGGAATTTATCATTCAATAGTACATCACCTTTCGCTGTTGCCTTGTCCTCATCTTTGTAGTCCTTTATATAAGAATTATTTTCTTGTCACTCCAGAATTTTATTTTAACAAAATTTTGGAACAATGAACCTGTCACTGTGAAGTAACCTCAAAGATTTTTCAGTTGACGTGTGGTCTATTGGATGCATATTAGCTGAGCTTATACTTGGTGTGCCACTGTTTTGTGGAGTGAACACTGTTGATCAGTGGCACAAAATATTGATTATATGCGGTTCACCGAATCAGAATTTCACTGATAAGATGAGCGCAGAGGCAAAGTATGTGACCCAGTTGATGCCCACACAACCAGGAATATCATTCGATAGATTATTCACGGAATCTTTGCTGGCCAGCCGTAACTTTGAAACAGCTCAGGTCGAACAGCATGTAACTACAGAAAAGGGTGTTTCAACACTTAGTGGTTCGTGAATGTTGCTTATTCATGAAATTTCTCAATGGATTCTGCGGGATCATTTAGAATTTCGATTTAGAACGGAGATACCTTATCAAAGGTGACACAAATCAAATTTTCAGCGTTCGAAGTTCGTGATTTCATTACGAAGATGCTCTCCATCGATCCAAACGATCGGATCAGTTCAGCAGATGCGCTGAGACATCCGTTCACTAAGTTTTGGTCTGAAAATAGTACTGGATCCAGCTTTATGAAAGCTAATGATAATAATAATGATCAAATCAATATTAGTGCTAAATGTAACGATAAAACAGACCAAAACATTGATCAGCTAGATGCATCGATCAATATAAACTTACACGACTGCGAAAAATATCGACGTTAATTCTTTTCATTTCATCGCAAATATCCGTTTCACTCCTTTCTACACACTTCTTATTCAATGAAACAACTGTTTAACTATCGTAAATTTCCACTGGAAATAAGAGTCAATAGTGTAGTAGCATACTGTTCTCTGGAAAAGTTTATGAAACAATTGCAATTTCGACACACTAAATAACTCTTTGACAACGAGTTTTTTGACTGGTTCGTATTGTTTGATGTTCACTCAGTGCATCACCTCACCTCAGCAATCAATTTCTTTATCTACTCTTCAGTAAATGTCTTAAAACGAAACCAATTCTACTTCTTGACAATAAGATATCACATTCCACTTAGTTAAGATAACCGTCGCTCAATCGATCCCCTGACAGCTCAATTCATCCATTTCAGAACTCATATTCAACGAGCTTCGCAGAAATGTGTATCTTTAGCGGATGACGTTGAAATATTTATGAAGAAGTCTATGCAAATAAGTGATTACACATTTGTACAAAAGATAAACATGTGAATAAATCGATTGTTTTGAAGAAACAATAACGATGGAATCGCTAATAAATTAACCCTTGAGTTGTTGCTCTTTCATGTTTGCTTCATTTCATCGATCAAAAGGCAAAAAGGGATCAGGTTTAAGAGTAATTTCTCAACGACAATTTCTAATTAACGTTTTCAAAAACATTTTTCTTCTGTTGTCCTTGATCCTCTATAACTGCACACCCATCCTCCTTCCCCTAACGGCACCCCAAAAACTACTTCACACATCCTCAAAAATGTTTTTGTGCATGCTACCGCCTGTCAGTTGTGAATGCCTGTGAAATTTCTTCGTCCCCTATCGTTTTTTGTTCATACCACTTTACTACTTCTATACACAGTCTATGTTCCCTACATCGCTATTAGTAGACGATGTTTCAACATTGCATCAGCAGATAAGAACAACTGATTATGGTGCGTTTCGGATCAATCGATTGCCGTTGCTTTTCGATAGCGTATTGAAAACACCATCAGCAACACACTTCGTCAGACAACACGCCCTAATCCATTCCATCAAAACACAATCACAACCTTTCAACTGAAACTACAAAAAATATTCTGCCTTCCACTATATGTTCATCAAAAGCTTCGAGTATTTTCCAAGCGATCAAATACCAATCCACCGTTCACTACAATTAAACTCATTTCGAAACCACCGTATGTGCCTCTTCTTCATAGTTCCGGCATAATCATAATTGCTCATTACATCGACTAAAACGTTACCAACTTGAAATGCAAAACATTAAACTTTAAAATGTGAGAATTAAATAAATAGTTTATTAAACAAAGAAAACAAAACATGAAACAACTCGAATAATTAACGATCATTCAATTAACAAACAAACGATTGAATATGAGATACTTTTGGAAATGGGGGACGATGTAGCAACAATTTGATGTTGTAACAATGAATTGAAGAGGAAGGGAGTAAAAGAAGCAAAACAGAGATTTTGCTCGAGAGGGAAGTGCGAAGGTATAAGATGCAACAACGTAAAAACCAAGCAAATTGTTCAACAAATGATGATTATTGATAACAAAGTGCACATTCTACTGAATTTCTCGTGATGTACGCGAGTTCACTGGCATGCACATTTACTAGTTGAATGGATCGATAACAAGAGACTATCATTACCCGCCACTTGGCTACAATAACGAATGTGTAATATAATAAATTCGCCAAATATATTTTGCCTTCTTCTATTCTACTTTAATAGTATTTCATATTACCAAACAACAACAACAATAACAATTACATAACAGCAGCAATAATAACAACTATTCAACATCGAGAAAATACGATAGAAACTGATCGAATTAACACATTCGATTCTTCAAATAACAAATTTTTGACACCGTACAGCTAAACACTACTATTGGAAAATCATTACCTCAAGTCAATCTATTCCCAAACTTATACAGAAACAATCAAGAATTGCTTAATCTAACACAACTATCCATAAATCATTAAATGAAATATATCTCCAACGCAGTTCGATTTTTTCTCCTATCAGTCTTATACCCAAGCATCAACCATTCTCAATTCAACAGATTAAAACCGTAATAGCCCAACCGTAAGTATGACGGAACTAAAATGCTAACATAATCAACGGATGCAAAAATTCGTTTGCACTCAAATTTTAAAAAATTCCTTTCAAAAAGAAGAGAAAGGAATGAACCCTTTCCGTGCAAAGAACCACCACAAAGTCCTACCAATTAAAATTTCTTTCCAAAACTCAATTGCCCCATCATTACACTAAAATTCAACTTTAACACGAAGATCTACGGTTGCAAATGCTAAAAATAATTGAAATACAACTAAAATTCTAAATTCGTGACAAACCAAAAGGAATCACATAATACCTCTCCTAACCGGATTATAGCATCACTTAATAAGAATTAAATAACAAACATTTCACAGTGGTACAATGAAGGTGTAATGGAAATCATTGTGGTATGCGTTGAGCAAATTATTATGATTATAATCCATAATCACACAAGTATAAGTTGATTGATATGCGTCCTGATATTAATCGCAGACTTAATACATACCACCCATTCCACCCATACCTCCCATACCGCCTCCCATACCACCACCCATGCCAGCCATTGCTGGCTCTTCTTTTGGTATCTCAGTAACAACACATTCTGTTGTCGCTAACAGTGATGCTACTCCAGCCGCATCCTGAAATTCGGTGATGCAACGATCAATTCATTAAGATCAGTGGCTGTTCGAAGCGATTTAAATGGTTTGCTAAGATATGATGCAACGAGATTACGGCGAAGCTAATGACGATCACTTCAAACACGTGTATATTCTCAGCATTTCTACCGACAACGTAACCGGAATATGCAATCAGTTCATGATAAATGATAAATTCATGACATGACAATAACGGTAACAAGAACACAGCTAAAATCCATCCGATAAGATGACAAACCTGCAATGCGGTTCTCACAACCTTCGTTGGATCAATAATACCAGCATCGAACATATTGACAAACTGGTCGTTCAACGCATCATAACCATACGCATGATCCGAGTTGCCGAGAACCTTCTCAACCACCGATGATGGATCAATGCCGGCGTTGCGGACGATCGTTGTGATTGGCTCACGAATTGCTTTCTTCACAATCTTCACGCCTACAATGAAAACCATTAAAAAAATCCTTGGCTGGTTTGTATTCTTGCAAAAAAAAGACACTATCCAACAGAGAACAGTCATAAATGGATATTAGACGAACATGACGAAAGTTGAAAACCTTTCAGAGATTAATACAGAAACGAATATCAACTATAATGATATAATACAAATAATAGTGTCCACCTCTAGCTTGATCCAAATTGTCAGTTTTGAGTTTATCGAGAGCGCTGAGGGCACGTAGTAAGGCAACGCCACCACCGGGAACGATACCTTCTTCAATGGCTGCTCGTGTGGCATTCAGTGCGTCTGTGACTCGATCCTTCTTCTCATTCACCTCCACCTCGCTTGCGCCACCAACCTTCAGCACGGCTACACCCTTCGACAGTTTCGCTAATCGTTCATTTAATTTCTCCTGAAATCATATCAATACTATCAACAGACAACACCAACCACTCAATGCAGTCAACTAGAAAGAAAATAGCCAACCTTCTCATAATCCGATGTACTTGCTTCAATTTCATCTTCAATCAGCGCTATACGCTTCTCGATCTCTGCTGCTGCGCCCTTAAACACACATTTTTATTCTACATTTCAAGATACAATGAAAATATAACACAACGATCGATGTTGTATGGCCCCAGAGAGTATGATAGAAAATTGCTTGGGTAATTTACTCGCGCTAGCAGAATGACAACGAATGTGCATAATTTTTCTACTAGATTGCCTTCTCTTCATAACAGCAACAGCTGATGCATGTATTTCAGTAACCCAAAGCAAAAGAAACTTAAAAGTTTACACTGACTTTGCCACGAAGGAGAAGAGTGTCATCTTTCGTGATCGACACTTCTTCAACCTCGCCAAAATCTTGAATTTGTGCATCTTCAATCTTGACCATATTCGCCTCATCACCAAATACAGTTGCTCCGGTTGCGATTGCCATATCTTTCAAGGTGTTCTTTCGGTTATCACCAAAACCAGGTGCTTTGACTGCGGCAACTTGAAGACCAACCTAATAAAACCATCTGATTGTTCAAATAACTGACCTCAATTTATTTGCAAATTTGGAAGAATTAATCACGAGCGTTGTCACTATCAACGATGCAGTTCAATTTTATGCATGAAGAACATATCCCGTGACTGTGTCATTGTTCGCATTACAACGTTATGCAAGATTTGAGAAACAATTCCAACGCATTTTTATACAAAATCGGTTGAGCAATAAGAAAAACCGATATCAGATTTGTTCCAATTCTCAAAACATATCCCCATTTAATAAATAAATCCAATCAAGCTACTGAATACGCCGACTTTAGAAGATAAATTCAATCATAATTAGTCGCACAAAACAGCCGAGTTGAGCAAAATTAACCTTCAGTCTATTGAGCACCATCGTGGTAAGAGCCTCTCCATCAACATCTTCTGCGATCACTACCAACGGTTTTCGGTATTTATTCGCAAGTTCCAATGCCGGTACAACTTCCTATGAATCAATGCCAGTATAAGATTATAATTAGTAACGAATCAACATCTTCATTCGACAACCTCATTACTCAACAAAATGAACACAACTCACTTGCACAGAACTGATCTTCTTCTCGGAAAGAAGCAGGAACGCCTTCTCGAATTCAACCTTCGCGCCTTTGGCTGTGTTGATGAAGTACGGCGAGATGTAACCACGATCGAATTTCATACCCTCTATCGTCTCCAACTCATCATTCATCGTTTTACCATCTTTTACAGTGATCACTCCTTTGTTACCAACCTACAACATAATAGCAATACTAATAATAATCATAATAATAATGAACTTTACAATCATTACCCCTTTCAATAAAGCGATGAGCATATTCTGCCTCAGCAGTCATTTCAACATCAACCTTTAATAATGAATACTCATGAAAGGCAAAAAATTCCTTTGGTTCTAGTAAAATACTGAACAAACACTGTACTGCTGAAAAAAACAACCTTCTTCATGGCCTCAGAAATAAGACTTCCGATACTGCTATCACCATTAGCTGAGATAGTAGCAACTTGAGCGATCTCCTCTGGTGTAGTAACCTTTTTACTCATCGATTTCAGTTCATCCACAATTGCCTCGACTGCCTTCATCACACCTTCAACAGATTCGACAAATGAAATAATTTTCGTTATGAAAGTATCACGGAAATGAACAATAACTCCTTAATTATGAACAGATGTCATCAAATCAAAAAATATTAACCTCGTCGAATCTCTACAGGATTGGCGCCTTTGCTGATATTCTCAAAGCCCTCTTTAGCAATTGCTCTTGCAAGAACACAAGCACACGTAGTTCCGTCACCAGCCTCTTCGTTTGTTTTATTTGCCACATCCTGAATTTAATTTCATTACGACTCATACTTTGTTATTATTTTTATTATCGTTATTATTATTATAATCATCAGTTTCAATTAAATGATCCAAATCTTAACGACTTTCAAAACAAAAAGACAACGAACCTGAACGAGTTTTGCCCCCATGTTCTTATACTTGTCCTTAAAGTCAATGGCTTTCGCGACAGTAACACCATCTTTTGTGATCTTTGGACTTCCCCATGACTGCTCGATTACAACATTACGTCCCTGTAATGAAGCAAAAACCAGTTCCATGTAGGTACACAATTATGAAAGACTCTCGTAATTAATGTTATCTTCCGAATTTTGAACAATGTTCCGGAAATAGAATGACGAGTTTGATCTTAAGATAACTGACTTCATAAAAATCAAGTTGATAAGCTAAGAGAAAAATAACCTTCGGACCCATCGTAACCGCTACAGCATCGGCCAAAACATCAACTCCTACAAGCATGGCAGCTCGCCCATCGGGTCCAAATTTGAGATCCTTCGCGAAACCACGCACTAACGTACGAACGATTGAGCGCTGAGCACAAAGACGAAACATTCCGATACTTGCTACTTGTTAACCAAGTGAACTGAAACCGTCCACCACTAATAATAACACTGCTAAATCTGTTCGTTCAACGTTACCATGCATTTCGATAAACAACAGGATGATCGTTTTTCACTTCTCACCTATCATAAAGCTAAGGAACACAATTGTGAAACACTACATAAATGCGATTCCCAAAATATCACTGATTTTGAAATATAGGTCCATAGCCAAAAGCATCACCAACTGCCCTCCTGCGAGTAAATTTCAGATATGTTAATTTCTGATGTCACCATCTACTTTGGTACTCACACTCAGATACCAACAAAGAAAAGCTGTTCGTGCGTCTAAGCATAAAACCAACGGCACACAGGTACGGCCCTACACCTACAGCGAAAGTTAAGCGTCAAACTAGAATTGAAGCAATAACCTAGCGAAATAAATTGGCTAATGGGTGGGTCTACGCAGAACTTTCGCGAAGAACACAGAAATATCGTACTTTGATTGGTTGGCGAGCAGCCATTCGGACGTTGATTGGGTGCAAAGGGAATGTTAGCTGTTGAACTGCCACTAATTTCATTTTAGTGCTTGAGCTGGTCGAAGTTGCTTGTGTGCAGTCTTAGAATCGTCTCGTTCACGCTACCTACCCATTCTACCTGATTTTGCGTTTGTGTGGATCTCATCTTTGTACTCAAGACAATGGTATTCCTCTCTCTTGCTCGTAAATCAGTAAGTAATTGAGTTTTTGACAGTACAATTCACATTTCATTGCAACAAATTTAATCATCTAAAAATTAGCCATGAAATTAACGAATTTATCGTTGTAATTATAATCAACAAAATTACTAATTTATCAGTATCTTTATAATTTATCTAAAATTAACAAATTATCTAAAAGTAAGAAATCTGTGGAACTTACTGTTATGAATCGGTGGTTTAGCCTATTTTCATGACCACTTGTTTTCTTCGAAGTGAAGTGTATCCCTGCAAGGATATGATCCCCTATGAATTAGTTTGGAGTATTCTGTCAACAAAACGTTGCTGATTGCAGGCAGCCGATATCTTGAGATCGTTCAAGCCACTCTTCGACAGAGTGCTAGTTGAACGTTTCGCACCTGAGGTCAAGACCAAAGGTGGCATTATGCTGCCCGAGAAATCGGTGGGTAAAGTTCTCGAAGCAACTGTTGTTTCGGTTGGTCCGGGTGCAAGGAACGATAAAGGCGAAACAATCCCCATGACTGTTAAGGTAGATGGTTATAATTGTCTTTAATCGTTATCCTTTTAGTAACGCGGAATATTTTTTTATCACGTTTAGGTGATTTTATAAAGTGGGTGCTATTTCTCCAATACCCTTGTGTTTAATTTATTTTTAGTACTAGTTTATTTAGATTCTGTGTCG
Source organism: Anisakis pegreffii (assembly GCA_035041965.1). Classification (NCBI taxonomy): domain Eukaryota; kingdom Metazoa; phylum Nematoda; class Chromadorea; order Rhabditida; family Anisakidae; genus Anisakis; species Anisakis pegreffii. Next base: position 65,793 of record JAPYMA010000096.1, on the reverse strand, counting down.
TCTGTCATAAGCCAGATGGAGTAAATATGTGATTTTAAGAATTTTTTGATTTTCAGCTCACACTTTCAACTCACGACTTTCAGTTTATTTTCAGTTATTTATTGAATTTGAGGATGGTTGATTGATTAGCTTAACATGAATCGATAATGTTTCAGGCTGGTGATCGCGTATTGCTGCCAGAATACGGAGGCACAAAAGTGACAGTTGAGGAGAAAGAGTACTACCTCTTCCGAGAGGTCGATATAATGGGGAAGTGGGATTGAAGATGTTAATTGTTGTTTGTTACTGACAGCCACGTGCGGGTGTCGCTGATTACCCACATTTTGTCTGCTTTCGCTGTTTTAATTCATTTATTGTCATTCATTTGGCAATTGCATGAAAAGTTTCACTTCTCTTAAGTAATTTCTCACCATTTGAAAACATATTCGATTGAGGATGAATGGTTTACGTTTGATTCTTCAGTATTACTTATTTGCTTATCTACATGAATAGAAGGTTTATATTACGACTTAATCGTAATAGATTTAATCGAAAAATTTGAATTTTTAAAGTATATATGAATGTAATGTCTAATAGAGGTTTCACAGATTCTCGAATTAATGAGGGAATATTGCGGGAAACACGTGTGATTTGTTGAGTACGGTGCATTGTTATTTTCGAAGAATAAACTGGTCTGTGTTTATGGTTTTGCATGGTAATAGTAGATATGCAACCATGCAATAGTTGTTATGATGATAATATTGTTACGTTGTTCTTTTTTGCATTAGTTCGTTATCAATGATCAGTCTAGGTTATGGAATGTAGTTGTAATTCGACATCATGTTACTGTTAATTGTTAAGAGTTTCTTGTTTTTTTTTCTTAATCATAATCTTTATTGCATTCATTTTACTAATAAACTGTTTACGAAAATCTCGAATTCACAAAACTGATACATTTGTAAACGACCAAAAAATGTCCAACTTAAACACTCGAGACAATCGATTGAAGAAACATTTAGGATGAAAAAGTAAACTTAAGAAGGGATACAGTTCATGAGTTTAACAAATTCGACGAAAACATTGCGATGAATACGAATTTCTCATTAGTAATTACAATCAGGATATTACGGAATTTTTGGAAAGCGTAATAATTTATGTTAGATGTTGCATTTATAAGTTATAGTCTCAATAAGGTAATAAATTATGAAATGAAGAACACGGCTGCAAGTGATACGATTTTGACAAGAACGCCGTGAATGGGATATCGGCAAGTCTTCAATGAACAGAATATATCCATTCACCAATGGTGATGAGAAGCTCTGGTGAAACGATCAAAACACGTTCAGAACGATTAAACTAGTGGTGACATGACATAGAAAACACGAGTTTATACCCAGAACAGTCATAATGATAACAATTCTGCACCACAAAAACAGTAAAATTTTGCAAATATAGTTGCATAAAACAGTAACATTGAAACCGTTTAAGTGATTATGCTCTCAGACATCGATCAACAGAAACCGTATAAATCAGAAAGTAGAAGGCGAACGGTATTAACCAATATATGAATGGACACTTAAGTCACGCTGATTACAAATAAAACAAATCAAAATCACATTTACAAAGCGATACAATACAGTAAGATAGGTATTTATATTTTTATGAAATATTCACATAAAATTTGTTCGAAAATGCCAGATTATTGCAGTAATGATCACAGGAAATGAATGATCTGATCGATCAGCTCTCTGCATGCAAATGTTCAGTTACGTTCGGCCGAGATCGATGCGGATTAAGCAGACCATTCAGAATTGCTCAAATGGTTCGCCATTTTGAGTTGCTGGTTTAGGGATGAATGCCAGAGTGTGCTTGCCTTTCGCTATGATACGATTGTCACATTTGCGACGTAATTCAGCCTCTGTAAATGCCATGTTACGACCGACCTTCAGAACTTTTGCTTCTATGAGCACCGTCTCACCCAATCGAAGTGGATACATATAGCTGAAATATATCAGTGTCCATCATTTGTACGATAATAATTCCAACTGAATGATTCAATAATCAACCGCCGCATTCTAAACAGTATCAATGATGTTGTGATAACAATGATACAATACTGACTGATAACACCTGAGATCTGAACTGAATCCGAGCAGTACTGAATGAGCTTAAAATAAACTCGCATAACAGTTATAATGAACATAACCAATGATCAGTGCAAATGACAACTGAACATTGACAATGATAAATCGAAAGCAATAATGATAAATTAAGAAATGCTAACAAGAGCAATTATACTAACGAATATAAATGAATGGTTGCATAAATAGAAACCTAACAGCAAGTTCCACAGACACCATCGCCCTGTCCTTAATAGTGATTCCCACGGCTCTCGCGGTGATCATATCAACAAGTGCAGCTGTTTGTCCACCATGCATTGTTTTTTTACTATTTACATGTTCTTCTTCAAGTGTTAATTCAACTAATATACTGTCTCGAGTAGCCGAAATTGGATGCACCTGAAAAATTGATCTACCATAATAAAAACCATGAGATTTTAACGGATTCTGAAATATCATTTTATAAAAGTCGTACGTGGTTTGCCAATAATGAAAATTTCTTTTTGTAGTTGGTGGAAAAACTTGTGAACGTGAAGGAATAAATGCTATGAAAAAATCAAATTTAAAAATTGATAACCTTTCGCGCAACGCGATTAAAATCCGAAACGTTTCTGAGTTTATCGAACGCTCTGATAACATCCTTCAGGTAGACATCATTGTCGATCTCATCTGGTACCGATTCTGTTTTCAACTGGTCGATACGCTCATTCGAGGAATTTTGAGTTTCTTCCGCAGTAGTGCTGTTCACCATTATCTTAAAGAATCATTAATGCACTCAAATTTACTCGCTTCTTTTAATCACAACTTTCGTACGACACACTATTATAACCAGTTAACAATGTGCACAGTGAATTGAAATACTTCCTCTGATCATAACACGAAAATAATGTAAAACTGACTTAAGAAAAGCAAAAAACGGAAAATAGAATCGTTTTGAAACGGTAAACAATTCAGCGAGAGGAATGAAGTGCACGATGACGTTGAAGTTGAAAGAGGTTTACAGCACCGAAATAACTCAAGAAATGAGAGTCATGCATGCTTTGGTGAGCACCCAATACGATAACCTTGATATCGCTATTATACATGTTTGTGATCGCAGATATTTCACTGCTAATCGATAACGGCCTTTATCAATTCCTTCCATCTATTTTTCAAGACATTCCGAAATAAAATCAGTTACGCTTGCATTATGCACATATGACATAACGTTTCGTCCATGTTTCATCCTACACAAATCATCGACTACACTACACTTTGGCAGATTGTACTTTGATCATTGTGAATACAGCGTTTGTAAGTTTTGCTTTCGATTCCTTCTATCTCTTAGAACAGTACTAAATTTTTGAAACGTTATGTGTGTCATGAAACCTGATAATTGTACGCATCATTCAGTCAGTACGTATCGAAAGTAATAACTGTAATGATACGAGATCCTTGCGATGTTATCAGTCCAGTCACAAATATGAATTGGTAATGACTGTTGCAAGATAACCATATCTTTAAACAGTTTGAAGCAATGAGATGGATTGTTGGAATACAAAAATTTGAGAAGAGTCTGTCAGTTGAGATTACGATCGGAGCATTGTTGTGAACTGAGAACGTGTTTTTGTAATAATAAGAAGCCTTGAGAAGTGTGACTGACTATCGATGAAAATCAACCATGTGAAAAGGTGAATCGATGTGTTGTGTTCCAATCGAACGATATCTTTGAATATTTTGAAAGAACGATAATATTTTGTATGCTTTCTTAAGATGCAAATTTTTATTTTATATCGCAGAAAAATTTTTAATCGCAAAACTGAATTTTTTGCAATGAACGCAGTTCGGCTCGAACGTGACAGAGACTAATGAGAAATAAAATTCCAGCTGTTTCAATGATAGGCTCAAATTCAAATGTTGATGAATCGCATTTGAATGCAAACGCACAATCACCAGTTGAACAACCGTCAATATTTGATATCCTCTCTCAAGATAGTCTCACGATTTCATTGAAACCCGCAATTCGACACTTGATAAAGGTATCCTTCTTTGAATTATGCATAGGTGTGCAGAGTCACTTTTCTTTAATTCTGCGATCTTAGAATTATTCTCCCGTTCAGCGTTATTGGGACTGGTTAGATTGGAAGTGATTTCTACGAGTGCTTGAAAAATGTATGAATTTTGGGAACGTAAAATGAAATAAAGGAATATTGTGAGGAACGATTAAAGACTAGATAGATCGTTTTTTAGTATTTGTCATCGATATGTCCGCAGAGATTCGACACTGCAAGCAAATGGTATGATGAACTGTATACGGTTTTCGAATTGTTACTTCAGAATCATTATTTGAAAAGATATGGTGAGCGTTCGTTTCTTTTTCACTCTCAATTCGCCGTTTTTTTCAATTCCAACATGAAAATTCCACTTCTCTTTCGTTTGTTCGGTGAATGTGTCACTGAAAGCGGGTCGGGTTGCAACAGACCTCAAGGTAAAGCTAACCTCTGCTTTTTGCTGAGGTTCACTGCGGAACTTAGCCTGAGCCTTATCCTTAAATTTATTCTTTGACTTATCCACTATCGCTGAGTTTCTACTCAAGTTCAAATTGAGACCTGAACCACAAGATTCTGAGGCTCCTCTAGACTTCAAGCTAACGCTTGCAGCACCGCTTTCTTTTTTAAACACTTTACCTACAAATTTAGCATTGTTTACTGTTTCATAGCATTAATTGAATCTCCCAACTAACTCATCAGCTTTCCGGGTATCACAATCCTATTGCAGTGCAAATTTATATAGAACCCAAACTTTTTAGTGAGTATCTCATTCTGAATAGTTCGTTAAAATGACTGTGATAGGGTCACTTCAGGTGCGTCATTCTCGGAGAATTTTTATGGTATCAAGCGAATAGCGTTATCGACGGGTTCGATACCATCAAGAGGCTTCGCAAGACTGAGATCATTGATAATCATTGTATGTTTTTAAAGTCCTCTTAATGTATTCAATTGATTAAATGAAAGCCACTCAATCCCACTTCAAATGTGTAGCATAAAAATAAAGATCCAACTGAATCTATCAATGGTTTAAGCACTTTCAATATTCTCCTCTAAATACTGAATGTAATGATTCTCATCTCTAAGAAATCATTAATTTGACATAAGCCAAAAATGCATTGGATTAACATTGCTCATATGTAATAACCTATGATTCAGGTTATTTGGCCATACATAAAAGACAAACTGGATCAGCTGCACGACCAGGTCTCTTTATATTTTCGTGTTCTTCCCGCAAACTACGCGAATACCTCATCAAAACTGAAAGCAGCACAATATTTTCACCGTATATATCCATGGTTGAAATTGTTGATGAGTGGTGTAACGTACATGCTGCAGTTAGCATACATTCTGTCAACGTCACCCATACATTCACCATTATTGTATATGGCTGGTGTTCGACTGGAAAAGCTCTCAACAAATGATATCGCTCAATTCGATTATATACCAGCGCATTTACGTCAACATGGGTGATTCCTTTTCTGAACTCGTTTCATTTATTCCGCTACAAATTTTTAAGATGCAACAATCGTCATTCAGTATTACCAAGAAATCTTTTGATGTGTTAAATATATTTGTTTCATTACCTCGCAGACCTCGAGTTTTTTACGTTGGCTATTTGTCGTTGTTTCAAACAAAATTCAAAATGAATATTGCAGTCTACTGAACCGTTTATGGCGTTACATACTTGCGTTACCGGGAATCTTCAGTCGTTTATTCGCTTACTCCTTATTGTTTGTTGAGTTTATTGACTTCTTTTACAATACCGACTTCGGTATACAGCAAAGGTCATCAACCATCAAAAAATATGGCAACAAGATCCCTGCGGCACCTCATAAGGTGATTATTATTATTTACATTACCATCGTTCTATTGCATGCTTGCAAATTTCCAAAAAAATGCATACTCTCCAAACGTCACTTGATACAATTTTGAATGCACTGTTGAAAACAGATGGAGGAAAATGTGTAAAGAGTTACTGATATAGAACAGAATGAAGTTAATGTTTATGTTTTGAAGCGTTTCAACGAAAGAGCCGTCATGCTCCTTGAATCAGATAAATGCCCGATTTGCTTACGACCACGTCAGAACGATACGGTTATTATAATATTTCATTCATTTCATCTCGTTTCCTCCAGTTTTGATTGATATTACTTGAATTCATCAGTATTGCAGTGAGTGCAACAATGATGCACAAAAACTGCGTAGCCATTTATTGCGTTGTTTTCAGCTGTACGACATGATGCAACTTTCAGGTTTTAAACGTTTCCGGCTATGTTTTTTGCTACGAATGCATCAGTGAGTACGTTAGCAGAGAGCATAAGTGTCCTGTCACTTCATTGCCCGCAAAGACAGATAATTTGATACGGATTTTTCATGACATTCACGGGTGAGGAATGCCTGAGAGTTTAGCTTGAAACTGAATGGTTATTCGTCGTTTGGGTCAAGAAGAACGAACATGAACCACGTAGTTCATGGAATATTTGTTCATGTTAACAATCGTTTGTGTGTGTGTATTCATGTTGTCATAGTTTATAGAAAGATTTTCAATTATTCATTCTGTTTCTGACTCCGTTCAGAAATCACAACTTACTGAACGTTTACCTCGTTCTTGGCGTGCGTTGTTCTCATGTCATTATGTCCATTGTGATCTTGCTTTCTTTATTAACTTATCATATTCAGCATCACAAACTATAGGTCAGCAGATCGATGAGTACAACACATCTTTTATCTGTGGATAATATTCCGGTGACCTTATTTATTTCTGTTTAGTCTAATGCATTTTCTTTGCCAAATCAATAATCACTCCTTCCATTCACAGCGATGGCTTTTTGTTGTGCAATACTAATTTATTGAAAATGAATTGGAAATTGTGTTCCTTTCCGCTATTAGTCGTCGTAGGAAAAATGGATCTCCTTAAGGATTCATAAACGTTTTGCTGAACTAAATCCATTTGAGTCTTTATTTTGAATGAGTTTCAAATGGAGTTGATGTGATTAAACGAATGTGATCAAATAAACTGTTTTTTATCACATTTCTATTTCGTTGTATTTCTAGAGGCTTATCAAGTTATAACTATGGAGAGTGTGCATATATTTCATATTTTTACGATTTTCATAAATTTTTAGGTATTCAGTTGCCATACATACCCCTTTCATAAGTGTTATTCTTTCATAATGACAAGAGTTTGAATATTGAAAATTCTTATTTGTTAGCACAGTTTCAATGCAGGTAAAGTAAAGTAACAATGAATGAATAAAAAAGAGTATCAAGTTTTATCACACAATAGCTTATATCACAGCCGATGGAACGAAATTATCACTGGGAATGACGAAGCAGCGATCAGGCTTTGTATCAGCTGCACATAAAACAGATCAAACGAGTAAGAAATGCTGCTGCACAAAAGAAATGATATGAAAAACATGCAACGAGACTACTGTCATTTGTTACGTATTATGAACGAGTCGCAGTTATCAGCATTGAACAAACAGAGATTAAGCAATTACGAAGAACGAAACCCGTATAAAATTGTCGAATGTATACGAATTGATTGATAAATAATCACTGATACACACACACATGTAAAATAAATTCAACGCCGAATTCAATATCATCGTGTAGTCAGTGGCAAAGACGAAAGACGTCATTGGTTGACTGATATGATTACAAGCACAACGAGAATATACAATAGACTGTTCGTAGAGATTTTGAATGCCGAACACGGCTCCTTGATTGGTTCATCACCGATGTGAGTGTCGTTCGGTAACTGAATCGGCGCTAGACATTCGCCGTATTTATCGTCAGCAGGAAACAATTCAGGTGTGCAGAAGTCTGCACATGACGGACATATAATGACACCTTCACGTAGCCAACCATTCACAATCTGTTATGTGAAAAGCATTGAAAGGTCACTCTTTTATCAACTACGAAGAAGATAATTATCGAATGATAACAATTTTCGCCGATATTTTCCGATTTTCGGAGCTCATTTTCCATTCTTTTATTTTTTCGTATCTAAATTCTTGTTTTCGATCCAATTTCAACGTGAGAACGTCCACTTTTTTTAAAAATTTGGTATGGCAAATAAGAAGAATATTTTAACGAAAAGAATACTGAACCATTCATGCTCATTCATCGCAAATTGCAACAAAAATTGCAAAAAAGATGACTCAGCTTTTCTTTCATTAGAATATTTCATTGATGAGTTTCAAATGAATAATAATCGCAATGGAAGGTGAAAATCGAGTTTCAGAAACCAAAAGTAATGAACGGTTAGTAAGGATGACATGCTCGTAATGCGTTTCTAAAAACGAACTTTTTTGATATGAACAAATTGACCGGGGTGATAGCAGGGATACAGCGTGGTACCGTTATAAACACCAACATGAAGGAGACCGTCATGACATGCGAACTGAATAACAATGAATAATTATCGCATATGTAATCAACCAAACGATATTATCGCTTCAAATAACATCCAAGAGCTTAGCAGGAAACATCTTCTAACCGCTTTGTTAATTGATGAAACGAAGAGATAGGTTAAAGAATGAAGGTGTAAATGCGGTGATTTTATAGTTCAGTTGTTTACGAAAGGTGACAGCACTGCAAGCGTCAGCGTGAACACTGGCTGAGGCTCAGTGTTGCGGCTCAGGTTTGAGTGTGAGCTCGAGGTGGGCCTCACAATCAGCTCCAAGGCAAATCTCAGGCTGAGATGGAGTCGAAAACAGAAGGCAGCCTCGGCATGTGCAGCCGGCGGCCTCTTTCATAGACATGTTAAGCAGAAGATGATCACGAATGCTGAAATGCACAAAAGGATGCATTAACCTGATAACACCCAGCCATGTACTGAATGAACGTGCGAATCCGCGAGCACTTGCGTTCAGTCCACGCAGTGGCCAGATCGAAACAGCCCGATTGACTGCCGTATAGTTCCAGAATGGAATTCGTTTCATCCGATGTCGCTATATTGCCCTCTATTTCACAACGACTGTCGCGACGTTTCGGTGCACTCGAATTCGAATTCGACATCGTCGACGACCCTTTCCACTCGAATTCCTTCATTGTTATCAGTATCGTTATTTTTATTATCTCCATTACCAGTTGTATCATTATTGCTATCATGTCATTATTACTATTAGGATTACCACTATTATTATTATTACTGATAATGTCATTATTGCTGATATCATTAACTCTACTGTTAGCAAAGTGATGGGCATGTCATTGAAAAAAATATCTCCGATGCAGACTCCTAGATGAAATGCTTGGGGTGTTGATCATTTTAAAATAGAATGTAAAGGTGTAATGTGAGCTGCTAGCAGTCCCATTTTTTGTGTCGTTGAATTGTGTCGTCATTGGTTACATTTTTATTGCTGACTTTGTTGTATCAATGAGTCGTATTTAAAGTTGATTTTTTGTTGAATTATCAAATAAAAATTTCCAGCTGTTTAATGGCTCAATGAAGTTTCTTTTCAAACAAGTCAGCAGAGCGATTGCAAATTTCAAAAAAAAACATTCGAAAGTAGCGTTTAAGCGAATACTAGCCATTAGCGTCGCTACTTGCGCATTATTTTTAGTAGAACAAAAATATTTTGTTGGCTAATTAGCGACAGTGGATGCTAATTTTGTCAGTAGCGCGCCCATCACTGATATTTATTATCATTACTATCCATCGTCATTAATACCGCTACTCCCACCGTTACGATGTTTCTATTCAATCTGCATTTAGAGAGATGAATTGTTTCGATTTCAGAATTCTCAGATACGTAGAGTGATATTATTGCATGATCTGTGCCCGTTCGATACAGTTATGCAAATGCAAAAACATTACTCACTTGATTATATGGGCAAAAATCGGCAAGTTCCACTGATCCACCATAATGCTTAACTCCAGCAGCTTGCACGCCTTCGAGCTTCTCGAAATTCTGATAGTCTTTCGGAAGAATTTCTCGATAAGGAATCTGAACGTTCGCAATGTCTTAAGATAAAACGGTAATGCGAGAGATTGTTTATGAGCATTGCATAGTCGTCATAAGTGAACACGCAAAGAGTGGAGGATGTAATAGTGGATTAAAGTGCTCTAAGTGAAACGTTAGATAATACCAGATTACAAAGTGCCAATGAGTCTCGCTGAGCCGTACAACGTGTCGTTGCCAGTGATCGCTTACCATCGTGCTTTATCTCGTTGCAATACGGAAATATGGATTCTGACCTATAGACAGCACTGATCTTATTATCAATATCTTCGTTAATCTTACGATTGCTATCCTTATTACTGTCAGCAACATTAACTTGATTTATCACACTTGCACAGCTCTATCAAGAGTGATTTCATCCTCTGTTTAAAAGTTGAAACATCATCTGAATGACACAACTGACGATTTCTGAGAGATTTCGTTTTTATCTAAGAGCTGAATTCAGAGAACGAATCGAAGAATATACTAAATTGTAACAAACAACCTTGCTGATCGTTTATTAATCCATTCACCGCAACTTTTTTGCGCGAACTCACACCCCAGACCTTTGCCCCAATGCAGGTTCTCGGCAACACTGAAAGCAAGGATAAATGTTCGGCGTTAATGTTTGGATCCGTGGTGAAGCATTTAGAGATTGATGAGATTCTTAGCATTTATTGCGTAATAATAGTAAAATAATAATAACAACAATAATAATAATAACAACAATAATAATAAATAATAATCATAACAATAATAATAACAACAATAACAATGATGAAAGTAATGATAATAATCACTATTATTATTATCATTATTATTACCAAAACTATCTGCACATCGAACAGTCTCGATTTCTGTACGAATATTGTGGAATACAAGAGGAACTAAAAATTTGATGTACTCATCTGAACAACGTCAGAAATATGCGGAACAAGGCAGGCTTTATGAAAAAATGCATGAATTAACCTATAGTTAGCACGATACCATCCACTGTCTTCAAGAAGAGCGAGTGTTAGGCGAGAATAGACTGGATTTTGTGTGTGCGTGCCAGTCATTGCTTCGTTCTGAAATGATCATTTATCCTCATTATCTCTGCTGTGAGCATAGCAATTGATGTTGTTTTGATTATTCCTAGAGCGATCGCAATCAACATCGAAGATGTACAAAACACGAAATGATGAATAACAGAATGGATGCAGTAAGTTCCCCCAACACAAAGCGACTATTGCTGATGGAAACTACCACTGAAGCTTTCACTGCGCTACTCGCATGGCTCATTTTGAGGTTCGATATCCTTTCTCCTCTAAGAGGCTTTTTCTACGCACATTACACATCCAGTCAATCGATTCACTTCCATTATTCCAAAAACCAATTTCATAAATAAAATACCAAAAACAGCTTAAAGTAAAAATTGACTATTAGCTTCTGGTTCGAAATGTGAATCAAAATCTTCAAATGGATTGCATAACTCAACTCAATAAGAACATGTTCACAAAAGCAGTGAATGAAATGAACCGCGGTCGCATTCTATCAATGATACTCTTTATCCAATGAGTATCATTTGAAGAATTGCATTGATTCAATCGGTTTTAGGCAGCAACATAAAATGCTTAAGCAGCACAATGATAAAATTGCAATTCATCTCAGGCGAATAATATAAAAGGATATCCTCAAAGTGACGCCAAGCTGAATTTATTGAAGGAATTCACGACAAGGAATAAAGAACTGAATTCAATAAAATTGAAGAATTTTCTAGCGCAAAACATTGCATTTATCGGATAAACTGTCCCATAGTTGAGGCGAGTTTCTTGATGTGATCGGAACAGGAATTTGGAGGATTTCCGCGATAATAATGAGTCTCAGCAACGAATTCAACAGAAAACCAGCAACGAATTCGAAGACATCACTAAACCTCGAAAAGTCTCTTCTCCCAATGAGTGAAAGCAGTTCCATCACCACCTTGATTCTCCAGTTCAGCACCCTCCAAATGATCACAATTGAAATGCCTTCTTACTTCTTGCATCACCCTTGGTGTCACCATCATATGTACTGGATGAGACACCTGAAATATGCTGCTGCATATGTTTCATCTAGCGAATCTCTTAATGATATCAGAATAACAGTCTCCGTTTCTATGCGTTCATCTCTAAACCCATCCAAACGTTCATCTCTAAATTCATGTCCTCATTCTGAGAGGAATATTTCATCTATTGCCTGATAATAAATAATCATTTCCAATATGATAAAAGTGCTCTAAGTTCATGCTATCATAATATCGAGCATTTATTTATGTGAAAATTTTTAGACCTGATTTAGAGACACACAGCGGTCGCGCTTGATACGAATTCAAGCGAGGGGAGGAACGATTGAGAGACTGAGCAAATTTGGAATGTATTAGAAACTGAGCGATACGAAACGAGTGAAAATATTTGGATGGTGGTTGTTTATTCTAATGAAAAACAGAAACGGAAGTGCCATACTCTAAGGTGGTGTACTGTATCGAGACTACACTGAATGAAATTTGGAAATAGTTCAGAAAGTAATTGAATGAATGCTTCTAATAATGGGATTACAATGCCATCAGCAGTCCACCAGTCATCTCGCATGATTGTTTTAACGGTATTCGAATCCCAATCATAATAACCTCGTTCACGATTCAGTGATAGTGGCTTGTTGTATCGATTGCTAAAATTAGCTAATGCAATTGTACCTTTAGAAGTATCAAAGTAAACGAGTAGTTCAGAACTGAGCAACGCATTGTTCGAATATATTCTGCCGAATTCTCAAGAAAAATGCATTTTGATAGCTGTATAACACAAACTACGAAATGCTGTGGAACAAACCGCTTAGTTCTGGGGTTACCGTTGTCGTCACGGAAAAACGCATAAAGACCAGCCGAAAATCCGAGTGCATGTAGAATTTCATGTTTAACTGTAGAGAGAAGTACTTCTTGATCGTGTGTTTGTGTCGATAGTGCATTTGGACATAGGTTGACATGACCAGCTATTGGTCTGAAGATAGCTTAGTGTTGACTGCGAGTTTTTTTTTAATATTATAGCTTTTGAATAGTTGAACATGCGTCAAAAATTACTGAAATTGGTGCTTAGTTTCGTTGCTGAACAAAAACATTCAAAATGAGCGATGCTCTGTTTACAATCGATTCAACAATAACAATTTGATAGGCAGATTTAAGAGTCACATCCTCATTAGCACTATTATTATTATTATTATGAATACTGTAATCAGTTAAGATGCACAAATGTTTTATAAATATGCTGCTATATTCACCTATCAAAATCAGCTTCTTGTTGACAGTGTGCAGCATAAGCAACCGTATCGATGTTTTTACACCTGTCTGATAATACGGCGGATACATACAATAAGAAGTCAGCATTCTCAACACCTGGTCCATCATTTGGGCCTGACGCGATACAGTTGTACGGATTTGGTGATGAGCAATATCTGCATTGCTGAAATAATGTTTAATTTCATTCGTTTCGCTATATACATTCTACGATACTTAATTCGAAATCAGAGTGAAACAATATTACTTCAACCATGTTCATACCAATATCAATTCATTATTCATCATGGCGAATGGAAAAGAAAACGAAATATTACAAAATGTAATACGTACGAATAAATGCTCTTCGGGCACAACGATCTCACCACACGTTGTCTTCCTTTTACACCCCATCACACAAGACTGATGCTGACTCTTTTCATTTGCTCTTATGTAATAATGATTCGACAGACACTTTCTGAATTAAATCATTATTCATAATATTAAATTATGAATGCTTTTCGATTAGAATCACCTTGAAACTTATTTTTGTGACAAAAAAAGAAGTATTTCAACGATGAACAAGTGCGCAGTGTTAAATTGTCCACATGAATGTATTGTCATTCACGTTTGGTAAACACATCATAAATTATGCAGCACCTGTTCAGCCGTATGGGTGCATTTTTGCGACGCACTGACAAAGCACTAGTCCAATAGCCGACTGCATCTGGCAGTAAGGATGTCTGCAATTCACTGATTTAGTCTTGATCGGAATGGTGACAGTAATAGTTTATAACAGCAGTGATAACTGATATTGTTGATAATGCAGTGATGATGCTATTATTGACAAGGAAAAGGAATAAACTCCTGCTATCAGTTAGTTAGTAGTCACTCATGTGATCAATCACACGGCGGATAACAATTGACGACCATATGGTCAAAAATATCAGCAACACACCATATGGTTGTGTTGCTGATATTGATCAATAAAATGCAGTTGTATTTGATAAAATATTTTGCTTGGCTTGAAATTTAACGGGAAGTAAATGATATGGGCTTGACTCCAAAGATGGGTTATCGGTTGACTTGACACGCTCAGATAAATAAGAGTAATCAATCAATGATGGGTTAATAAAAGGAAGGTGAGCAGAAGAAGAAGGAAATTAATTTATTGGCGAAGAATGTAAATATAGTTCGGTAATTGAAACAAATTTATGAACACAAATAAATCGTTTCAATTTGATGAGAAATTGTTTAAAATTCTCACAAAAGGCTGAAAGATCAAAAAATCAACGAACGACTCACACTGACGAATGATTGCAGCTCCGCAGAGAGTCTGAAAAGAATGATAATTTATGGTCTATTGAGAATGTTAGTATTGACATGAATGATGCTCCTGCGAATGTAACTAAATGTGATGAAATCAATTACGGAATCATAAATATTATATTGCTGAACATATTCAGATAAATCAGCTCAATAGGCACGAATTGAATGCTGAACTGATGAAAACGAGTAGCTAATAATGATAATACTAACAACGATATGCTTCCATTGTCATAATGCAAATGAATCCTCAATGGCTGATATTCTGAAGATAAATTCGTTTGCCGGGCCTGTCGCTTCAGCGGATGTTCATTTTCAAGTGGTACATCAAAAACAATATCATCTACATCGGGCACCTAAAAATTCGCAGCATTTTCCAAGAACGAATACAACTTGGTTTGCAGTGCTTGTTTTTTCTCGGTTTTAACACACCGATCAAGTTGCTGCAATAATTCATTCATGCAGAATTTTTTTCATTCGTTGTGAAGATTCATGAAAATACAACTGCATACAATCATAAAGTTGAGCGATTTTACAATGGTACGAAACGCTACCAAAATAGTAACACGATTATTTATGCACTTTCATATTTAATACGTGAGATGTAACCGAGTGAAATAATTGCATGAAACAGACAAAAATGAATCAAAATTACCTGATATGAGCATGGAAGTGTGTAACAAATTGAAATGATATTGAAGAAAAAGAAAACTGATATTATGGAACAACTGATATTGTAATATCGAAGGTGAGGAGAGGGCCTTGTACGGAAATGTACTTCAAAAATATTATTATATCGCCGCTGTATCACTGAATTGAATCCATCCATAATACTGACAATAATATCGAAAAAATGTTAAAGTACTCCTCATTCAATGAAAATAATAATAAGAATAATAACGATGTTATAATTCAACTTTGTTCAGTAGCATCTGAAATATAAGCAAACATTCATTATTACATCACATTTTGTTCAACACGAATTCAACGCATCATTGCTTTTTAATGTTGTTCGTCGGTGAAGTCGCTAGCACGAAAATCGCCTTTCCGTCAAACTGCTTTCATTTCTCTCACAGTGTCTGATTAACTAGTGTATCACGTGGCCTAGAAATGAATTTCGATGACACAGCAGGAGGGAGCTGATTTTAGATATGTCTCCAAATATGATTTTATCGCACACACTACTCACCTGTTGCCCACTAGCTTGCATAGATTGCTGGTGAGTAATCATGAACGAGAAATAGATATGCACTCAAATGACGTCGAATTGGCGATAGACACTGCATTAAGTTGTAGTGAAAACAAAACGAGTTATAAGAGAGTGTATCACACAGACTGTTTTATCTAATACAAGCAAGTTTAAATCGCTTTACAAACCGACTTTAAATGATACTTTGCTGCATGTAAGTACTTCGTGTCCGCCGTCTTTCGTATGCGTTATTAAAACAATGAAGCGCTCGTGTACAAACCGACTTAAACACAATTTAAAATTCCAAAAACGAAAAAATCCCAACTTCAGAAACTTCTCAAAAGTTCTTTGACAAATAAATCGCCCACTGGTGAAGTGTCGCTGATCAACGACAAGTTCAATGAACGAATCAACTCAAAATTCAACCCAATTTGAATCATCACGCAAAAACTCGTAAACACAATTTCAACTGCAGAGCGAAAGAATGTGAAATTTCATTGAGTCTTTGTAATATTCATTTGTTGATTCAGGCTTTATGTTGGAAGGAAATAAATATATTGCGTAGAAAGAAAAGACAATTAAATGCAAAGTGATTCTGTGGTGTTTTGTATTCCACAATAACATTTACGAATGCTGCTCGGAAAAAACTAGATATGTATGTGCACATAAATTTAAACGAATACGAGCAGAGAGTAATATGAAATATGAATAAATATAGAATCAGTCAAACAAAAAAAGATATTTCAATGACGAGAAGAGCGGATGTGCAGCTGTACCAGTCGACATTTAGTCAGCGATGCGTGACTTTCAGAAAGGTCGATTGCCTTTATGCGATTCGGTGATTAGATATTGATGCGATGATCCGATCGGTTCTTCTCACGCACATTCTCGTTCATTAGGTCGATTACATATCTGACCGATTTTACATCAATTCATTTCTTTACTTATCGACAGCACCTTATTCCCGAAGAAAATTTCGGACCATGGCACTTTCGACAGGTAAGAGATATTTCAGCAGGAAATGGCTTTTGTGATGTGTTTTCTTCGTCATATGATGAATGATTCTGATTGATCTTAAAATTACGTGATCACGATCAAAACGGAATAAAACAATCAACGATGATTTGAACTGAAGAATCACTCGCTGGAAAGACGGAAATATTCGTGAAAAAACTGAAATGGGAAATTTGAAACAACAATACGTCATGTACCGGAAGAGTTTCCGCATTGGCGCAGTTTCCGCAACGAGACGGATGATAAGAATGTTAGTGATCGACGACGGCAGACGGAAGAATGACTCAATTCGAGAATATAATCTGGACAAATTTTTCTTCGTAATGAAATATTTGAGCACCTCAAGATTTATTGGGACAACTAGCGTTTCGTTTGCATTCAGAATTCATCGTCGACTGAACAATGAAACAATGAAAACAAAAACATTTCGTGAATTTGCGAATTTTAACAGCGCAGCGCTGTATCTTTTTTTTGCTGCTCTTGAATTTCAACAACGGCTTTTGCGATTGTGTGGAGGAAAGAAAATGATAGAATGAGAATTTGTGAGAGCGCGAAGTGAGCGGAATCAAAACGAAAAGAACCGACAAGTAGCAAATGAAACATGGATGTATTTGACGATTGAATTATTGACGAACACTTTTTGCATCACTACTCTCCATTTTGCGTTTGTTGAATTCAAAATGCACGACGCTCTTCTGAGTAATTTCTCATTGTCGAGAACTGTCAAAAATAATGCTCAACAACTGGATGAGTACTAGAAATGGGGAAAAAAAACAATGCACTGTGATGTTAATTAAAATTTCTCTTATTGCTAGACATCACCGAGTCGGCGGCCATCAACTCGACGCAACAAAACCATTAATTGCGTTCAACAAATTCATCGCAGTATCATGTGCTTGAAATAAATTTTCGCATCGCCAGTGAAGAGAATGAATGTGTTAAATGAACGGTTTATTTGTATACGGCGGCATTCATCGGCGTTTATTTAGTATGCGAACGCACAAATCATTTTGCAGAGGTGATAAACTATATCAACGAAATATGTTGTAGTGCAGTTGTAAATGAGTAATGAGCATTGCGAGAGCGTTGCTGGTTCGGAGAAATGAATGGAGGAACGAACGAGCGGGACTTCTTAATGGCTGCTGAGGGATGGGATGTGGATTGAATGTTTGGTTAGTTGGCTGCTCTGATGCTTGTCGGTTGGTTGCTGCGCTGCTGGTCGAAGGATGTTGCGCATCGATTTTATGTTTTATGCTCATTCACAAAAACGACACTTCAGATGATGAAGAAGCAGAGCAAGTTAAGCTTTCAACAGCACTGCACATAGGCAATCGCTAGAGCATTTTGAAATTATATTTCAGCTATGCGTTCACACATAATCCATACAAAATATGTGTCATATGCACATTACATACTATGTGTATGAAATACATTTCGTGTTTACATGTCACTCGGACAATATTCACCGATGTGTGGTATATGTTACGGATATGTGCATTAAATGGACGCGGATAACCACTAATTCAGCACAAATAAAAGATGAGAAATTAGAAAATTGAATGAGGATTGATCGCCGCTGTGTAGATGTCCATTTTATGGGCAATCATGTGAAAATGATTGAAACGTCTATGCATCCATACGTATAGCATGTCGATGAGCAGTCTTTTAACTGACTGCTTTCAGACGAAACATTACAATAAAAGTTTGAAATTGAACGAAAACTGAGTGTATCGTTGAATTCTTTTTCATCTTCGGCACGAAATTTCACGAGGATTCTCGAATTATTTCGCCAATAGAGATTCACGCAAACCATTCAATACCATTAATTTCCACTGCATGTATGAGGGAGCAATAGCAAAATGAGTCGAAAAGTTTTATGCGCTGTCATAACAATCAGTTTGTTTGTTGACTGCGTGCTCATTACTGGGTAATCGTGGATGTACATGATCGTGCAGAGTGTTCATACGACGTCTATGAATCAAATAAAATACTATTCGTGTCAAACAACCGCAGAGTGCGAAATTGAAAAATTTTGTTGGAACGAACTCAGTGGTTATCATCGTTAAAGAAACAAAAACCTTCATGAATATTCATCAAATGACTGTATGATGTTGGACGAATTGAAGTGAAATGATTTTCGTAAAAGCTACCTCGTTGATAATCTTTTATTGTTCTCTGTTCATCAATCATACCGTGAACTAAAATCATGAAAATCTGAAGTGAAGTTTTAAAATATGAAGCATAAAATTTTGAAAGCAAGCATAAATTGAAACTTTCATTTTCTCATGGGAACGTGAACAGTTCCAATCAGAATGAAATCGAAAAAATGCTCTAAAAGCCACGAATGAATATCTATTCAGCAGAATATGGACAATTTGATCAGTATTGCACCAACGATAAGCGAACTTTCTAGTTTCCAGCGATAGCTTAGGCAGTAATTACGTCTTTTCAACAACCGGGCGAGAGTGTGAAAAGTAATCACAGAACGAATTCAGCATCACATTTTGCATCTCGTCCATAGAAGGGAAACAGCTGTACCATCAGAATAGTTTGCTTAACGTTGACTCGCAAACAACAATAATTGTATTCTCAACCTTCCAAATATTCATATTCAACATCAGTTCTCGAATTACTCAGTATGCTTTCCAGAAGCTATTGCTAGATTTGTCCAACAAAGTATTCATGTGATGATGCTTGCTTCATTATGCTTGATTTTTGATTGCTTCGTCACGTCAGTGAAGAGTGAACGAAAGCGATAACAGTGGATCAATAGCAAAGCAATGAGGATATCAGTGAACATCACTGGAAAGGAGTGAAGAAATTGTTCAGCAATCGATCATGGAATGAGAGTGACGAACTGGAGCAAGAATGAAGACTGGAAAGGAATATCGACAGGAACCTACAGGTAGATATATCTCAAAGGAATTCCGTTCTCATGCATGCGAGTAAACTACCTTATACTGAGTGTGAAGTAGTTATTTTTTAGCTCTATATAAGTGCGAATCAGAAAAAAATACGATATTACCGATCTTTGCTTGTCACCAATCGAATAGCAATTTTCAGTTTCGGTTGTGGCCTAAGAAATTCGATGGCCCTCAATTTTCCGTAGCCACCGAAGATGGTCAATCCAACTTTCAGTCGACGACCACCGAAGGCTGATTATTGGCTTTCGGTTTGGGTTGGTGCTCCTCAGTTTTCGAGGCTCCTCCTCCTTCCTCACCCCCGCATCGAGCAGTCAAGTCAATCGTACTGAAGTGAAATTATCACACAGCTACAACTCATCGGATACTGCTCAAGTACTGTAATTTTGGCCTGACAGTGAGGCATCAAAACCGCTGTTCGTTTCGTTGGCAAATTGCTCAGTGTCCTCCGGCTGTCTCTTTCGGCTCTTCTTAAGGTTGGGGGTGGTGTACAATTTACGAGTTTACGCGTTAACCTGTGTCCGCCACACAATCGGTATTCTGGAAGTGTCATTATTTTTGGAGCATATTTGTTCATTTGAAATGCAAGCATATTGCATCCTCAAAACGACCTGCAGCATTAAGAGTTTTTTGCGAGAACTTTATTGAAAGCAACAGTTGAATGCTGTTCAACGTGCAACATCTCATAGCTCATACTTCAAAAAACATCGCAGTCAATTGCCATCAAATGAAGCACGATAAAAATTCATTTAAGATGCAATAAATATGAATGTTTGATGTCTCTGTGAATAACATGCACTCTTCTTAACGTAATCCAGGGTAAGCATCTGATTCGCAACCGGCATAGAGTAAACGAGGTCCATAACAGTAATATACCATCCACTTTGCTGCTCCATTCAACATCATACAATTATTATTCGCACCCTTAGGTTCCCCTGTTGCCCAGTTCGTATAATTCACCGGTGCACCATTCCCCCATTGCCATGGTGAGGTGGCGGTTTCACGGCTCATCCACGTGGCCAAATAATCCTGATAGTGACACTCTACAATTACGAAGCAATTCTGATTCCGTTATCACGTTGGTGATAGAAAATGATGAAAACCATAGTGGCTGGCTTAACAGAATACAAGCACTGTAAAGCATCGAGCAGAGTATACTACAATGATAAGTCTCTGAGTCAACAAAATTCGTGCAAATTACTCGTAATACACCTTTCATCGAGCTACGTTATCGGATGGTTCTACAAGTATACGTCGGCTCACATCATTCCGATTCACGGCGCACCGATCACGAACAGTTAAAATTTTGCAAAAAAATTTTTTCGTATAACTCATCCCAACAACGATTTACTCGTCACAATAATATCCAAAGTTGGATGAAACATGTAAAAATATCGTTCAACTTCTCAAGCGATCGATTGAGCGATTATTCTTTACCGAACCAGACTGTTCTATATTCTGCTAAAATTGTTCTATAACGAAGCAGAATAATTTCATGCGTAATCGGAAAATTTTGAATTCAGATGAATTCTGTTATTCATGTATAACCAACAACATAGTACCCAGTGGTGTGCATACATTACAACAAGATGCCTAAAATGCTTAATGCTGCTTTACGAGGGTTCTGTTCGCAATATGTCATTGTCCGACTGATGTCGCTAACTCGGAACCAATTACCGTCGTGAGTCAAGGTATACTTGCAGTTGCATTCCTGAGAGGCAAATAAAAGTATCAATAAACACTGTTCATAATATTGTCAATGAACGGCACAGTACGTGTAACTGTGACGACCTGAATGGACTTCAGCAGTGAGAAACACAAAATGTAAAGCTTTCAAGCATTCTTGTTTCTTCCTTTCCTGAATATAAATCGAATTTTGAATTTTTCAGTTTTTGTTATTTTTTCGGTCATTCAAAAGAGATAAAGAGGCACACACCAAGTAAGTTTTCAGCGGATTCCTGTGTTGGAAGATATATTGCAGTGAATGGCATATGCGGATTCTTCTTGATGACCGATTCACAGGTCTTTACCATATCCCAAAATGTGTGACCTTCATACTGAAAAAGTTGAAGATGCATTGATTACCACATAAAACTGAGAGTTAGCATCTCGTTTATAACTGAAAACTAGCAATTAGAAATGACTGCTGAAGCAAACATTTGGGAAGAAGAATGTGCGCAAAAGTTTTATTTACATGTGAGAAGTGCGCATACAGGAGCACATTATCAAAATACAGGTAAGCGCAAGTGTTTCGATGAAAGATAAAGACAACGTGGTTGCATGAAGAGGAAAAATTTCTGCACGGTACCAATTATATAGAACCTTTAGATTTGTTAAGTTAACGCTAAACTGCTAGTTTAATAATGGTCATTAACTGAAGCGATACTTAGAAGTAAATTGATGGTTTGATGGTTGCTGAACTGAAACCATGCCTAGAAAAGTTACCATGAAATAACATTTGGCGTTTGACCTACAGTACGTTACTGGAGCCGGAGTCCCTACGGCCGGACAGGGTTCCAATCCTGAAAGTGAACTCAAAACTGATAGCACGGATTACACATCCAACTGCCTTTCGGCATTTTGATTGCTTCGAATTGTAATTTTAGTCTAAACTTGTGCGACTGAACGGAGCATCTTACAATTAGCCAGTTCGAATGACTAGAGTAGAAAGAGCAGAAGAACTCACCTAAATCTTTAATCACCTTCTCAGCAAAGCTTTCAGTAGGACAATGATCAGGAACTGGAATCTGCTTAACGTTTCTGATGTAGATGCTTGGCACAATTGAACCGTTGTATTCGATGACCAAATACAAAATGCACCGCTGATCTTGATCATACACGAATGCACTACACCCTTTATTGAAGCACTCTTCCGCACATTTACTCACCGAAGAGACCTTCACGGGTGGTATTTTACTCTCTGGTAGATGTACGGAAACATAGTGAAAGTGCACGAAATAAACATCGTTGGTGCTCGTTTCGAAGTGATCAGCAGGGAAAAGAATCTGAAGAGTGTGACTGTTAAACCTATCATGAATCAAAGCAAACAACAAAATCTATTTTCCCTTAAGTACGATCCAACTAATTTCTCATCAGAAACCTTTTATGAATGGAAATGACCAAATAATTGCCCGTTTCCGATTGCCCGTTTACCAATCGCAATTTCGATAGCTCTCAGAATCTTCAGATGTTACAAAAAAATACCGTGCTGAGCAGAAGAAATTTCGTAACCAACCGCTTCGACAGCATCGTAAAGTTTATGACTGGTTCACTGACAAACTGCAGTCGACATTGGTTTTCCGTGGATCATGGTTTCCATGTGAATGGTAATTAAGAACATCAAGTGATTCATTGTTGCTAGACACTTTAAGCAATTATTCCACTTATCAGGCTCTTACTGTTAATGGTTTACTTAATAGAAATTTTGAGTGCAACGTAGCATTTAGTTCGTGTCGAATAATGAATCAGTTGATGTTCTCAGTTATCATTCTCATGGAAACCATCATCCAAATTTGATTTATGCCGATGGTGGTCCGGTTGGATTTGAAAAGTCATTCGTAATGTCTACGAATGGGACCATGCAAATTTTCATAAAAGGCATCTTTTTTGAAGCGCAGAGTGACGACCAATCGAATTGTTTCCGATAGGGATATATCTCCTTATTTTTCTGAGAATTTGCTGAAGTCACGTCATCTCAAGTTCGGATCCTGGTTTTTCGAAGCGTTGTGAAGTTGAAATCAGAACAACTGTTGACCGCCGGGAATACAGCGTGTGATTGCACTGCAGTCCCATAACAGTCAGTGAATCATTAACACTATCAAATGAGAGATTGAGGAATTTCTCAAAAATCCTCCCAGGAAATTTGCTCACACAATTGTGGCGCCATTGGGGACAATATGAAAAAGTCTCACAGCTTCAGTTGAAATCCTTGTATGCTAGGGTACTTATTGCTGGATTCGATAGGATTACAATTCCCTTCAATACCATTTTTACCTTTGCCATGGGGTAGACTTGACTCCTAAAATTCTGAATTTACGACTGCTAACAGGATAGGCATTAACGGGAAACTTTCGAAGGAATGATAACGTCTGTAACCCAATTCCACTTGATCTCCAGCGTGGTATCATAAACTGCGATGGTTTTCATGCAACATCCATCACAACGAATAAAACGGTTGTGTTGTTCAATAGCAACGTTGGATGCTTGATTGGAACGAGAATCAGGAGACTGCGGTGATAATTAAAATGAGCTGTTCGGTGTCTGAGCAAACTCAGTTTCTGAACGTTGAATTTATCATTAATTCCAGAAAGACATGTGCAAGATGAGTGGTGTGAATATCTTGCCCAAGGAAGCACCATACTCCTTACAAATTGCGTTCTGGGCTATGACTCTGATCTATCAGAGCAGAGACGCTCAGATTTGTGACTGTCGAAACGAATTCTTTCATCATAAAGTGCTCTCTATTATCTATAGACACATCAGTAAGTTCGCATCTGTGATAACTTACATCAGAGAATTGCAGATTCCAATTTCACTGCATTCTCACATATTTGCAACCAGTTCTTTCTTTAATCGCATCACACAAGTCAAATCTTTGGCAGGTGAGGATTCTTTTCATTCGCAAGATATTGCTTGTCTGCTAAAGCACTCTACATTGCCTCAATCACTGATGGTAGTGGATTCTTAGACAGTGATCTTCAGTATCTCAACGATGAGCCACAAAGTTGGAACATTCGGCTTCCAGCATATTGCGCTCAGTTCTTGACCGCAACATCACAGTTTATCGATATTCCCCTGTGCACTTTTTGCGGATTTCCAATAGAAATATTGTGAAACCATTCATAAAACCGATCGCAGCACCTGAAGAGCAATTATAATTCTCACTATCTGCTCATAATATTTCAGCAACACACTATTGCTGTGAATCGACTACGAAATTAAAGTTTTTCCCTACGAGAAATTTCGCTGTGTTTATAAGCGGAAAATTGGTGAGTAAGATTCACACTTTTTTACCGGTTAGTATTACACTTGGAAAACAAAAGTTTTTCATCAACCGCCACCGGTCGGATATAACATCGGTGGCCATCAACTCAACCTTAATTCTCGATGAAAGCTGAACTCATGATCTGGCACAAAATTATCCACAGTAGTAACTTTGTTTGGGATAGCTGAGCGCGATGATGGTCTAAATATGACGCTCTTAAATGTATAGGGATCAATCGTGCTTAATTGTTTGTGTACTTTCAATGGAAAGATGAATTTCAGCTTTATCCTGAATATCAACCAAATCATTACATTATGGGTGATGACTGATACACCAGTGAATAGTGATGATCATAATGCGGTCAATAATAGGTCATGTTCAGGGAAAATTTTCTTCGTATCCGTCTGAAGGCAAAAGACTTCAAGTTCCTGAAAATGATATATCATGCTGCTGTCAGATTCATCAGCATGAGAAATAACGTCACCGAAAAATGGATTATCGCTGCAGATTAATAGTGCTTCTATTTCACACTTTTGACAAACTGTTCTATGTTGGTCTGCTCCGTTGTGTACTTAGTGTCCTCTTTTCGGAACTGTTCTGTTTTATGCATTGAAATAGAGCAGAAACCAAACAGTCTGACTGGAACAGAAGCACCAGTACCCACGAATAAGCCATGTGCAAGATAAAGGAACCATTCGACTTGACTAAAATGAAGCTTCCGGAAAAAATGCTGGAAAAAAAGTTGGACCTAATAACGATGTTCACTTGATGAGTCTTGGATTGTGATATTTAGGCAAACCTTTCTGAACACTCTCAACTTATGCTCGTTTATGCAACACACTTGAGTAATATAAGCGATGGTAAAAACATAAAGACGCACTAAATGCGAATATGATGTTCATTTAAATACTGCTCAGTAAGAAATGAAATTTGTGAAAGAGTAGCGAATGAATTGCGATGATGTAATTTATGTTGAGTGTATTTGATGTGATATATGTTTGTGTTGAATATGGTATGCGCATATTTGATCATTTATAAAGGTGGAATCGAGCATGAAAATGATTAAGAAATGGATGTGCGTGCAAACGATGCTGCTTTCAATTTGCGTTTCTCGTGATGGCAAAGACGATTGAATAGTAAAATATTAATCGTTGTCGTGGAAGGATGAGTGAGGAGTGAATGATGCCTTTTGACTTATGTCCTCTCGCTATTCCAATCCTTTAAATTAGCTGTTGGTGCTGCTGTTCTATCAATCGCTATTCAATACCAATATCCCGTTTATTACCGTATACATACTCATCTCTTTCAATTCGTATTGAACGATATTTATTATATTCATGGTGTCTTCATAATGATCAGATCCTGTCCAATATGAAACTGTTTCTCATGCCAAATCATGTTAACTTATGTTTATCGCGTACTCAAACTCCAATCAACCTCTCTTTTTTTGCAAATTAGATCAAGTTGAGGAAATGAAAATTTTGCTCTGTTGCTTAAAATTTTATAAAAAAGATTTTTCTCCTTAAATTACGAAAATAATAATTTCTGCTGACGATTATCAATGATTAAGTGTAACGCTACCCTAAGTCGGTAGAATGGAACCGTTATGGTGAGAAATTAGACGTTTAATACTTCGAATGTGCAGGTGGATATCAGTTTTCCAAAGCAGTCACTGGGATCAAATTCTTAAAAATGCTGAATAAGCGTCATTTATATTGTTGCGACAGTTGACGAAATTTTCACCACCAAAGTGCTTCATTGATGCTGCATTCAAACACTCCAAATTTCATTTGTTTTTTAAAGAGGGGCATTATTAAAACGAACAATGACTATTTTGTAAGCATTCGCTCATAATGAATTAATAAAATTCACTCGTCAGTTTATGTATAGATCATATGAGGATGTTAAAGGTGAGTAGAAACTGATTGAGTCATGATATTTAACGAGCAGTATAACTTGCAATTTAAAATATAGCTAATTTTGACGTTCAGACGCAAATAATGAAGTGAACAAATTAAAGCACGATTGTGTGTGTGCTTAGTTGGCTCATTAGGAGTGCATTGAGTTGCGTAGTCAATGAATTGAGCTTATCCTTAATTATCGAATGAAATTTTAATTAACACAACTTCAGCGCATCCGTTCAATTGACGTTAATCTCCCATCACCAACAATAACGTTAATCCCTAATACAGCAACTCACTCATTCGACCCATATTTCCTTAATAAATCTCGCAGAAATTCCCATTCTTTAAGTATGCCAAGATTATTTATTTATTTATTTATTCGTATAATAACGACAACTATCAAGATGATGCACGATAGATATCTAATTTGAATATTCTGAACACGCTAGTGGTTGCATTGCATCATACATTATCCATCCTCATCACACGATCCCTGCCATAATGAGTGCTACCACCTCACTGATATCATACCATTCATGCATGAAATTGCCTACAGGTGTTCCACTAATTACTCATCATTGCCACTTTCTCATAAGCCATCTTTGCTCTCTGCTACTACCGTTCAAACACCATCCAATTCCGTTATAACATTTCTTTGTCACTCAATGCTTTAGTATCAACTGTGTTAGCTTGAAGTGAGAGATATTTTCAAGCTTTGGATATTGCTCATTTGTTATCTCTTGTGTCATAGATATAAATTGCTGAAGACTGATTTGATTATGATAGTAGTCCGCTACTAAATTACCATTTCTTAGCGCAACTTATTATGCGCAATAACTCGAAAAATGAATCCGGAAATAACATGTTTAAAATTTTATTCAGAATTGGAAACTGTCAAGCAATTTTGGAAATGCTTGCTGCACTGCACATCGCATGTGCTGTTTAAACTTACGCGAATGAAACAATAAGAAAGCATCATTTCTTTAGGTGAGCAGCGAACATACGAGACAAATGCTCGTTTATCTTGTACACATTGTTAAATGAACTACACTCCGGAATCAGTGATCTCCTTTACAATGTTGTCCTGATTGAATGTAATGCTTTCATCGTTCACTTTCTATCGCCAAGAACTAACGAGCAAAACTGCGATTCGTTTTATGTCATAACTCTACCGAATTGCTCAAAGTAGAGTTCCAGAGCAGTTACGCAACAGGCACTTGTTTATTGCGGATTAGATAGATTGGGCTGAATTGAGATGTAATGATTATCAAATTGGATTCAGACAGATACCTAATTATAGCGTGTGATGACATTGAATATCAATTACTCTGTTCTCCATAGAGCATCGCTATCGTTGCACTGAAAAGCATTCTAGAACGAATCTGATCATCGAGACAATTCGAAACGACCGCGACATAACTTGAAGTCATCCTGATTGATGTTCTTGACACATCAGCTGACGTCTAACTATCTCTCATTGTTTTTAATGTCTGCAAAGAACTAACCAAAATGGGAAAGTAATATGTCGAGGATCTTTTCATTTGAAAATTGTGACGATTTCAATTAAATTTATTTAAGTGAAAGCAGTTTAATAGGTAATAAAATGTGACACTATAAATGAGGTGTTCTTTCAAGGGGATAGGATCATTGACTAATTGCGACGAGATGGATCGACCACTTAATTAGCAGAAGATTATTGCGTAAATGGTATACTTATATATGTTATGCAATGTTGTTTTAGAGGGCAAATCAACGTTCAGGTCACATATGTACACCTATAAAGGGATATCTGATTATCTATCGTCTACCGTATTCGTTCCACAATCTTCACTGGATGTATATCATCTCACTGATCATCTGATTGAACTGTGAACACCCTGAGTCTGGCCATTCAACTAATTCATTTCAAACCTTCACCGATTGTAACTCCAAATCTTTGCACTCTTTATGGTTATCAATTAGAAAGCAGGTGAAAAAAAGGCTTTCAGCAACATTCTCAGTGAAGGTAACGCTGTCAATGTAAAAATAGCTTTTAGCAACATAGTCAATGTAAAAAAACAACCAACTGAATGAGATATAATTGAATATACTGCATTTGTTCCATAAAAAACGAATTTCTCGTCAAATTCGTTCAATAGAAAAAACTCGTTTAGCACGACTATAAACATGCATTTCACTGGGTTATCTTTCAACATTTCGAGCATTGTTATCAACCAGACTCGCTGTCCATAATATTTTATTGCTGCATCAAAAATCAACGTCTGCTATGATGTGGCCACATTCCCTCTTGCTATGCCATCTTATTGAATACATAACAGTTGCTTAATAGATACATGAGAATATGCTGCATTCATATAATACAACCACAGATGTATGTCCATTCGAAACGATCAAGTGAATTCGAGTGTTCAGTTGTGCGATCATAAGTAGCAATTGGTGATACTCTTCATTAATTGAATAACTCTACTTGAATTCATGTCCTCAATCTAAGCGACCACTCATTCATTATCGCCACTACAATTACGATCAACCTTAACAATATAGTCCAAGAATAACAATGAATATTATACAATACTGATGAGCAGATTATGGCTCTGGATGTATGGTATGTGTGTGTGTGTGTGTGCCATAACGCTATTGCTCACAGCGATGGCAGATTTTATTGCCTGACGAAATTATAAGTCAATTACTCCGAGATGTACCTACTATTGATGATGCTCACATATCCTACTCAATACGTACGCATTTCTCATCAACAAAATAAATCAATATCAAATTGTGAGCATTCTTTGAAATTTTCATGACTTTGCTAGCTCAGTGTTGTTGTAGCGATGTAACACTCACTAGAGGGTCAATAGGTTTTCAAATCCAATTCTTTGAAACAACAATTGAAGTAGTTTAAAATCGAACGTTAAAATTATCAGATCAGCAACCATTTTTAAGAGTGCAGACTTTTTTCGAAATCAGTTTATATCCCTATAAAAGAATTTACCAGTTTATATCCATCAGTTAGATTAGTTGTTAGTTCCATCTGTGAGAACAGTCTGTAGTAGAAAAGTTAATAACATAAAATGTATTCATTCAGAAACATTTCAGAAGTTGCTACTCCTCAGTGGTAGAGCATTGTTGGTATTGTTCAAATAAGTCAACGACTCTAATCGTGAGAGGCAATGCTCAAGGTGGAACTAGGAACATAGTGTGAAAATGATATCCTTTTAAGTAAGTGCAAACGAGATGGTTAATACGATGGACATAAGCACACCTATATATCCCATATATGCAGTCTTTATGTACGTAGGCCTCAGATCATCCTCAGCGGTAAATTGAAACGAACTATTACTTCATCGGAGTCAAATAAACATCCGAGATTTTGATTGAACAAACGATCGTGTACATCTGAGTTGTTGTAATCATAGATGAGCCTTTAAATCCTCTTGAGTACATTCAATATTCATGAAGGATCAAATCCACACTGCTACATGCATGTATACAACCTCAATAAACATATCACCTTACAACTTCACTAAAACATCAAGTGATATCAAGGTGCATCATACATAATGCATTAATACGTCTTTTACCGTACCATCATCATCATTGGATGAATTGTAAGATATATAAAACACAAGCGAAATATAAAACGGATACCAATCATTACGGTGCTCGTTCATCCATCCGACAACTCATCTCGTTCGTTTATGCATCTATCCTTCTTCATCTAGCATCTCTCACTGCTCCACTTGCATCTCCTCTATGTAAGCAACTACTTATTTCAGCAGCACTCTCGAACCGCCCTTCCTCCAATGTTGATGTTGATACGAGAAAATCAGTGCGCCTCGTCGCTTACATATCACTCAGCCATTCACTGATACCTTCCTTGCTTCGAATCTACCGTATAGCAACGGATGCTCATCATCTCAATGAAGGCTCATCATGTCTTAGTTTTTATTCCATTTTATAAGTCATAATTGAGAGGCTCAGTCTTTATTTCAATGTCACTGCTTGATACTCCATTGCGTTTCAATGTCTGCGCATTGATTCATATCAACGATACTGTATTGTGAAAGGATATTGAAGGGCTGGAGTAGGGACCTTCAGTACCATAAGCGAGTGCTAAAGCTTTCCTGATAGTTTGCTTACAATCAAGCTTAAGTGAGTCTCCAAGAAGTGTTACAGTAAGTTCACTATTCACCCTTCAATTAGCGTAAGACTTTAAACGAATTTATTATTATGTGAGAACGGTTACGGTATGAGAACGATTCAACTGACCTCTGATTAGAAACAAGTCTTCCTGAAGGTTCGGTGGCCCAGCAAATTCTAAGCATGAAAACGCTCGTCAATGAAAAGAACCGAATCAGACCAATTGATCAAATATTAAAATAAGTATTTCGATCCTTTCAAAATAATTATGGTAAAATTTGTTCTTATTTTTTTCTGTTCACCGAAGAAACTCTTTTTTTTTTGTTCATATTGCCAAGTTGATAGCAAATGACAGACTGAAGCGATCAAATCTCTGTCGAACGAGTCGATAGTTTTCTCATGAAAATTTTCGGAAAAGTAACCTGAAGCAGGAAGCACGATTTTGAGAAGAAGGTCATTCAAATCATAAGCTATTCCGGATAAACTAAATCTACATTCCCTTGCCTTATAATTCAGCACTTTGTGAATGTAACTTTCGCAGCCTCATTTTGTTCAAATGTTCTCTCCATCAAATTTACTACTACCGAAGAATCAGCAATCTTATCAAGTTGGATTCATAAAATTGCTCACATAAAACTCCACAGCTCTCATGAGAAGTTGCACAAAACATCATCGTAATTTTTTTAAAATTCTGGCTTATCGATTTGAAATGATTATAGGTCTAATCACTAGCTCATTTACACATGCATTCATTCGCAGTCGGCACTGACAGATGTTCATCTCGCAATATGGATCGGTTATTGCAAAATAAAGTTTGAAGGTGCTGAAATGACTCAAAATCAAACCAAAATTTTGAAGAATTCGACTAAACTACGTGTTCTTTGGTAAAATATTCACGAGCCCATGATCAAACGATATTTTGCAGCGTAAGCGATGACTTCAACGCAACCACGTGGATCCTTTCTGATTGACTCGTTGCTGGAACAACATGAGAAATTCGACGAAACAACGTGTTCGAAATCAATCGATCTGATTCAGCCAATGTAAGTTTGTGCCTCAGTTCTTTTAAAAAACGAATTTTGACATGCGTTTCATGTAAATTTCAGGTTTCATTTGTACAAATTACTGTAAAATGGACTGATAAAAGAATGCGAAGGAGCTGAGTAAGGTGACACAGATAATATCACACAGAGCTGATATGAAAATGTCACGGGAACGTTATCAGTCGCATATTTTGCTTCGTTTCTGTTAGAAACAAAACGAGTGCGTACTGAAACAATCAATGGGCTTCGAACGCATTCATGCCAATTTGGCTCCTCATGTCAATGAAAAATCATCCTCAACGTAAAGAATGTTAATGGATACTAATGGTCCCTCATGTGAATGAAAGTAAGAAATCAAAAAATGAAGAAGCATTTTTGTGCATCTGTTGACATTTTCAGAAAAGATGAAGAGATAAACAACGCAACTAAGGAACAGTGTTCGAATTCACGAATCCAAAATGGTAAATTCGAAAAAGGACTTTCGAAGGGTTTAAATGTTGAAGTGGAGAATGAACGACTGGAGAATCGACCGATCACCATTCAGCCACATTTACAGCGATTGTTCGCTAATTTTACCAGTAACTGTCAGCGATTACCATCTCGTTACGTTCACAACGAACAAGCTCAGGTTCATCTTTTCTCATACGTTCTTCACTCACTTATTCAATCAGCTTATAAATGCGCATTTCATAAGCAATTCCTCTGCAAGACTACATCAAATGTCATTACGATCACAATCAGTTGCCATTAAAAATCAAAGTTACTAATGTAAGCTGGGAAAGAGGTTCAGTCATTGATCAATGGTTTGATACTTTCTCTTAATCAAACAGTTTCTTTCGTGTGTGCTGTTACGTTCACTATGTCTTCTCTAGTGAGGAGATATTTCTGTCACATTTCAAAATATTTTCAATCCTTCAACTTAATAAGTCCAAGATTGTCGTCATTTTTATTTCAAATCAGTGCCTTATCATTGTGATTTTTCTTACAGAAAGTCTTTTGATGCTTATGGTTTATTGTAAGATAAATTATGAGCTTTTAATTTGTTTGCCTTTTTACCACTGACATTTATTTTGTAAGATAAATGTGCTGTCCGAGCATTCTAGTGATGTCCGTTTTAACTCTTACTGCACACACATTTCGAAGAACGAATGAATTATAGTTTGTGATGTATCCGAATGAACAGCACTCAGGACTGAAATGTTTCACAACATTCCAAATAAATGCGCATGACAAATTAACATTGCGAAAAATAACATAACAAATTAACAAACGTGCTCCTGATAAGGTAGTTCAGTGAACAGACACTGAAGAGTAACTGTGCTTGTCAAGAATGGTTCTTATAAAGAATCGAAATAATTGCAGCAAATAGCATCCTACAATCTGAATATGTTGTCCCGTTATTTGAATAAGTATCAAATGATCCAAAACGCTGCTTTACAATGGTCATCGGCTCTGTCGAACGCCGAATCCCTACAACGAGCTATTGCAGCATCACCTTATATCAACCATACAGTACCTCATTTGCATGGTATTGCTCTTTTGCACTTTGAAGTTGTCGTTTTCATTTAGCAAATTTCCTAGCGATGATTCCATTCAAAGTAATCTCTATTTTGCAACCATTCAAACGAGTACTTCAGAGATGTATTCATTTTCACTCATCAACGAGCTCTACAACTATGCTTTCAATGAACTTTGATTGTGATAATATTATTTTCTGCCAACAAATCTCAGCAAGATTATTTTATGCCGAACAACTATATGTCAAAGAATGGCTCCCAAAATTACTGGTGGTCACAGCCGTGAAAGAAGTGGGAAAGATAGGAGAAAGTAAAGTCGTAATAAATTTCTGCGAAAATAACAGAATTTTGATGGTTCCGTATAATGCAGCATGCAAAGTAACACAGGTAGTTTCAATGGATGCATCATTGAGCAGAGGATTTTCAGATGGTCGTATGCAACGTTCACGTATCGATAACGCTGAATCATCTGCAACATCCTCAACGGCATCAGCAGCGCAAATAAAGAAATATCGCTGCGATATCTGCGAGAAAACGTTCAGCAGGAGTAACACACTTATAACCCATAAGGTAACAGCTTTGTTGTCTTAATTGGAGGTGTTCTGATCACTCCAACAATTCGTTATGGTCATATATTCATTGAGATTAATCCATTCAATACTTTCTGACAAATTGTCTTGCTTTGTAATTCGATAAGTGGTAGAACAATAGCAACTTTTTGGATCGATTGATGCTCACATTGGTTAGGGATGATTTGACTCATTTGATAGAAATTCTGTGCTCAGTATAGCTTACACTTTAATGCTATCAAAGAACCAGAAGGTTTTTCGGTTGTTACATGAACAGAGTAGATACAGTCCATGTGATCAATTTTGGATGCCACCAAATCTCGATTTATCTACATGTTCGCAAAATTGACTTCAAATGTCACATAAGTAGCCAGTCTCAAAAGCAATTATGTGGTTAGCTGATTGAGCTCGTCAACAAATTCATGATGCGCGAATGAATATTGTTGTATTGCAAAAGGTTAGAGCAGGACTGAAGAATAGGAGGTGTCGCTTAATAGAGTATTATGTTATGTGCTTTAGTTGTAGTGCAGCAATTAGCATTTGTGGAACAATAGAGAGTACGGTGTATCAGTGGAAGCGCACATGAAATATTAGTTAGTGTCGTGCGATGCATGTATAGAATGAGCATTATTGAGTGGCATTCGAATGCGCATTCTTGGTATTATGGATAACGCGTTCTTTTATTCGTTCACTCTAGAAACAAAAGACGAGATGGGAAAACTGCAAATGACGGTTATTGTTGATGCGTAGTACATACATTATGTATGGATCAAGGTACAAATGCGTTTCGCATTGCTTAATGCTCCTCTCATTGAAATCAATTCAGTCCATCCGAAATGCATTCAGTGATCATTTCTTGACACTTTTTCTCAATAAATATCATTCATTGCTGCTGCAATTGCAACAGTTTATTCATACGTTCTTCTGTTTATGCAGAATGCATTTTTATTGTCACGCACTGAAATTAGAACAATAATTCAATGATCTAATTCGACAATATCCGTTTGAAGTGCGTATTGTTTCAGATAAAAAGTCACTCCAGAAGTATTGTTACTTCTAATAAAGAATGTTGCCATAAAATATTTGAGCTCCATCAGTACATTTTCGTGCATGTTAAGGAACCACATTTGGTGAAATTGAACCTTTATTTAGAATCACGGAATTAGAATCAGATTCGCATTACAGAAGCAAATTAATGCCTATACATTGAGATTTATCGTAATGCAAAGTGAGAGGAAATCATTATGTTGTCTCGGAAAACAGTATGTATCACACCTAGACGTGCATATTTCTTTTCGAGAATGACTGAGGTCAAAAGATGATAATGCTTTTCAAGTTTGATCTTAACTTGTTAATAGAGTGGAATCAACGCAATATAATATAGCTTCATTATTATGTCGGTAATCAATTTTTATTCACTGTGATGAACAGACAGAACATTACTAAAATATATTTGGTGAATGTTTCGGGGTATACCAGACGAATTTGCAGAGAATTCATACAGGTGAGAAACCATTTCAATGTGATCACTGCGGAAGAGCATTCAGGCAGCCGGGTAATTTGACAAGACATCGATTCACGCACACGACGGTTATTCTTCTGAGCATTCAGCTTTTTAAATAATGTCTGCATTTCGGAGAAGTAGTTCGATTGCATTACTCGAAAATGAAATGCATGATTCAGTATCTTTTGCAAGAAATCTTCTATAATAGAAACCATCTCACAATTTCACATCATGAATATAAGTAATCATTCGCAAGTTGAGCTCCAAACTGAAACGCATCGCCGATTCACATGAATTTGGATGATATCACAGCTGAAGGAAATAACCAGGAAAGCTTTTCGCTGGACTTGAGTATTGAAGTTCAACCTCTGCATGAAATTCGTTGACAGATCATTATGTGAAAGTTTACAGCGATTGTATAGCAACGGCTCCAACGATAACTGACTGATCGAGAGACACCGATTGACGTTTCAATTTCAGGTCAAGCCATACGTTTGCTCATTGTGTGAGAAAGCTTTCAACAGAGCTTCAAATTTACATACGCACATGCGAACACATACGCAGCTATCGAACACGCCGTGCTCACCGTCTTCATCAACTTCATCGTCACGAATCATTTCCGATGTAATCCATCGCGACATTTTCGACCACAATTCTGGAAATATTCCGAAATGAAATGCACACCGTGATTTCATGATAGATTTGTGTTCCATTATTTTGAAATAATGAACCCTCTTATGCCTGACTTCTAATCGAATTAACCTGTTTCAGAAGAGGTAAATCACGCAAATTGCAATTCATAGTGCTCGTGAGCAATTTCCAACAGCACTGATTTTCATTGTGATATTTTGTGATGTATTGTTGATGGAATATTTTTGTATGAATTGTTTATCGGTGTTGCATTTTTCCATTGATCTTACATTGACTTGCTTTTTGCCAATTTGTCGATGACTTTCAACGAATTTTCATAACACGGAATTTGAAGCATTACCGCAGCGTTGGAGAGATCAATGCCATACATCTCAAAGCAGAAAAAAACTAATTATTAAATTCAAACAGGAAACCATGTAAAGAGCGTGCCGGCATAACACCTTCCACTGTGCTTCACACTCTCCTGTTTTCGTTGCTCGAATCAGTCACAGTCTAGTGCTTTTGAATCGAATCTCGACAGTGCGAAAAGAAGAACATCCTTTAGCGCAAGCTTCTATTCAAGTAAATGAGAGGGAAACGGGTAATATCACAAAGGACATGACACCTGAAATGATATTGTGAAGGCAAATGTGTGGAGTGCAATGAGAGGAAATTACACGTCCAGTTGGTCAAGATTTCATACATGGAAAGCGAAAAAATCCTCCAGGGCAAAGCCTGAATAAAAAGAAGTGGAATTATGCACACCAAAGAATAAAATATTGTAGATTCACTAGTGACCATTAATAGTGATTTGTAATTATCAATCAAATGAATAAGCCTCAGCTGAGTTCAGATTCTCATATTTGACGCTTGCAACATCAATTATCAACAGTGAAACACCGATAGTTTTTTTATTGCTGATTGAGGAATACGAAAAAACGAGAATTGTAACAAAGGTGAAGCATGAGAAGGAATGCATAGTGCGAATAAATAAATAAATTAGTCATCAGAAACACAATTATTCAGTTGGTTTTCTTGCAGATGCCCTCACTGACATAATACCCACTGCAACATCCTCTTATATTATGATTCACCTCCCCGGGGCGCAACCAAGCAATATTTATCGTGAGCATCGACGTCGGACAAGAGTACCAGAAACGTCTGAAATAAGCCAGATGAACACAGTTACAATCTTGACTGTTGGTCGAGAGCTGTCCAGAACCATCGAAAAGAATTAGCCCCGGAATGAATGAAACTGACAAGTTCAAACTGATAACTGTATATGTGCAATAGAAATTACATTTCTCTATGTTGACTAGAATGGATGCAACAAAAGGTGAGAATTCAACAAAACAAGTTCCGAATTGCTGCTGGCATTCAGCATAACTGCATTACCACATGATCAGCATCTATAGAAAAACGCTGAATTGATGTGTCTTGATGATGCCTATTTCGGAGCTTTTTGCTAGATCGCCTCTGTGAGTGAGATGTTTTGTGGTATTAGTCGATATATCAGAATGGAATATTTTGGGTCAAAATATTGCATTTTTAAGAGACAATCGAACAACAAACTTTTCACACAGATACGTTGAGTTAGCAGATTGTTTCGTCCCGGAAAAATCTTTCAACTGCTTGTTCTCATAGGTCCGTTTAAATACGTCATTCTTCGCACTGGAATCTAGAGATGCTGAAATTTGATACGAATCGGCTACATGGAAGAACTTTACGAGCAACTAAAGTTAAAATGCTTCCATTTGCAAATTTATGTTCCTAAGCGGTTGCGGTCAGCTTCGTGGCAATTCTGAATTTTTCTAGAATCGAAAGCTACTTCTATACTCACATGATAATTATGCTTCCTCTGTAATGTCTTTCGACTTTGCTGGATGAAACTCATGATCCATTATTTTTTCTGATACAATTGTAGAATTGCAATATCGTACTTAAAATTCGAGAGCAAAACATTTTCATCATATTCATGATTTTTGAAGGTGGAGAAGTAGCGCAAGCAAATTGTAATGGGATTCTTGCAATGCCAGTCTGAGCTCATTCAATAACCAGTGTTTTCGTGAAGATTTACATATGACTAATCGCTCTGAGATTAAGGAACTGGCTGCCTTACGTGTATTGAAAACCGCTGAACTGTATTTTGCTGCTCCAAATTTGAGCCTATCCATAAGGTCACAAGGTAACATTATTTTTCCTTCGCAATAGGTTCCATCAATTGGATCTGGACAAGGCGTGAGACCACATGGTTGATCCTCATACCACGGACCCCTGTTGAAATGAATTTTATGACGTTGCAAATTTATATGGAGCAATCATCAATCATCAGCAGCGAATATCATAGAAAATTGAGAAAGCAAGGAGGAATGCCAATGGTTCAGTGACTGAACGCTTGAAGAGTGAATTCTCTGAGATTGAGCTTGAAACTTCGGCATGAATGTTTTTAATACAATGACTTACTCGCATTTTCTATCAACTGGATAACAGCCGCGGACTCGTCTCCTTACTCCACACCCACCACAGCTCTGCGTACAGGAACTCCAACCACCCCACGCACTCCATGCACCTGATTTAAATGAACATCATTCAATAACTACTATTCTTTTATGATAATCAGTCGCTTTACTTCGAGCAACTACTTAACATCATTCCTACACTTGGATGATGTGAATTTTGCTATTGAGGATAGGAATAGCATCAATGCAGCAGCAAACCAGCGATGCAAACCTGATCTATCACGCTTCCATATTTTACAATTCTCGATTTTGTGCTGAACGATAGAAACTCGGAAACATTGCAAATATTCACATGTTTTTGTCTTTTCTTATTCATAGTGCGTCCTTTAAAAGCCATACATCATTCCTGTGAATGATTTCACTCCTATCGATATAATGAACATAAGCGAATCACTAAAAGTTCGCTCAAAATTTCTGTGAACGGATGCTAAAGTGTTCATAATTCCTTTGAATTCACGCTAAACTGCTTATAATTTCCTAAAACGAATGTTAAAATGTTCAATGCTCAGATCTCTTCAAGTGATATTTTCAGTGGGCACCTGCATAACTAGAAGTTGTCGTTACAACGGTTGACGCTTCTCTGGTAGGCTGAAAGTTATTCGCGAACGTTTACATGCAACGAATGAATCATTTTATGTAATTGATTTCAAGTCATCAATACGTCAACGAATGATTTTCTGCTCATAAAATCGAAGCATTTTATAAGGGTTTAAAGTTTTCTTGAATACTGCGATACGAAACCATAAGCAGTGTTCACAAGGGTGAGCTCGGTAAAAATTTTCGGTTGATAAAGACGAAAGCTGACGAGCTTTTGATATCCCCTGAACTTCTTTCAGTCATAATCTCAGGAAGTGAAAGAACTGATTATACGACGGATGTGTCACACTGCATAGGAGTAAATCTTATTGAAGTGATGCAATCAACACTTGATCATGTAAATGATCTCGTACTCATTTTCGATCAATGTGGTTCGTATGATTTCTCAAGCATAGGCAAAAGCTCAGAAGATACTTACAGATTGAGTGTATGGTACTTTTGTTGAAGGCAATCGTCCATCTGAAAATTGGATTACTTTCCATCTGATTCATGATGCAATTGCAATTTGTTCCATATTTTGAGCGAGTTCCATGGTCCTAATTTTCATTCGATCTCTCGAATGGTTCACCAGGTTCAGCAGTTTTTCATGACAAGAATCATATTATTTGATTGAGAAAAAAGTCAACGAAGCCGATTATGTCGCTTATAATCGGTACGATGATCACAGTTGAGAGTATTTCTCATTCATTAGCAGCTGATTAGTCTCACAAGTTAATGACTTAAGTGGAGGAACGAAAGCGACGATACTGTAACGCACATGCTTGATAGCGAATCTTCATGCCTTGATAGCGCGTATCAACATTAGCCGTATTAAAGATAACAATGAACTCGTTTCCTTCACTAATAAACGACGCTGTTGGTGCCATACAACATAATCGTGGACCTGGAAACGATCAAAAGGTTTTTGGTAATTCAATTCACGATGAACAGAATAATGTGAAATTGTGAAGCAAATTGGTTTTCTCAACTGAAGAACTAATGTGATTCAGTAGAGAGAGTATTGTTGAATAATGTCTCATAGATCGTTGGATTAAGTCCTTTCATAAACCTTATCGCGTTTATGAAAAAGATATCGCAAGAACGGACCTGTAGAAGTTTTCTCATTTGCATATTTCAGTTCCACATAATTCGTACAAGTTTCTTCACATGGCAGATTCAAATGATCCACAACAACCAGTACTTGCGCAGGCGACTGCAACACAGCAATTCGATAGTCAAATTAGAAATTTTAAGTTGTTTCCATTTGAACACTGCTCACCTACTTGCGATTTTAACAAGTTATCTAACTAACAGTGACATGATCGCTTCAGTGATCATACTGGAAAGCAACGAAACCAGCTGCGATCAGTTCAATGACTCTTGCAATAATTTTACAGGGGAAATTTTTAGCTATTTGCATGGAAGAATGTAGTCAGGCAGATAAAGTTTATCACATGCAGGCAGCATTGTGGCGATTTTAATACTATTTCAATATGAAGTTCTCACAAAGAAGAAAAAATAACAACGCTGCATGCGTGTAACAATGAAGACGTCTAACCGTGATTCTCCATATGCAACGAATATTGCTGCTCATCGGTGGACTTGCGATTTGTTTGAATGTTCGATCAGCTATCAGCTCACCACCACAGGTTGAGGGTACTAAAATATATTGCAATTTCCTGACACACAATAAATTCGTTACATGCTTTTATCGTGCAACTGGATGCAGTGAATAATAATATCTGCTTTAGATACTGAATTCATGATCGAACTCATCATCTTCTTAAGAGCAATATTTCTTGAATTACTCTACCACTTGTCTCGATTCTTTCACAGTATCTTCCACCGTATCCTTTTGGACATTTGCATTCACTACATTTGTTTGGATTCGTATAGCCGCCATTCTGACATGGTAAAGGGCTGCACACGTCTGAAAAATTGATTCTGATCGTCAATCTCCTGACTTCTCGATCGTTTCGATAATTTGAAGCGAATATCATTCAATATTTGGATTTCTTATTTGTTTCTTCATCGATTTCATATGGACTCGACTAGGTGAATCGGTTGGGAATCCTGAACCAAAATAATTCATTGCTGTTTCATGTGCCATACGTGAGTTGCGATGTGAAAAATGTTTGTGTACAAATAAATGATGCAGTGTACATTGACAATATCTCTTGTTGATCATTTTGATGTCCTTAAACGACATTCCACCTCGCTGACCAATTGTGCGTTGGAAATTTCGATCAATCGTTCTAATGGTATCTCTGTAAATTATCTATTCAGTTAATCATTAGTAATGCTAGATGCTACACTGCGCTAAATCAAGAAAGTATTACTCATCGCTATGCTAGGCACACTGCTGGCTGGTTTCTTCGTAATTATCAAGATTAGATCTGATAATGAAGTACCTTGAATAATCGATAGCAAACGCTTTCGAGCCATAATGCATCACCGAACCGAGATCGTATGGCTCACCCATATTGTCCGTATTCCACGAGCTTCTCTTCTCGAAATTACCTTGCAAGCCATGAAATTCAAATGAGCATATCATAATACGAATGAATGCTCATTTGAAGGAGAAATGTTTCTGATGCTGCATGTTTACTCAAACTTGGAAATGCTTTAGAGTAGTGCTTCTCAACCTTTTCCCCTCGCACCGCCCAGAAAATTTTAAGATATGCTCATGCAACAACAGTTAAAGTATCTTCGCACTCTTCACAACATCCACTCTGTATCTCTCTTCCACTCACTATAGTGAGTGTCTATAGTGTAGATAAACACTTCCAAAACTTTATCCGTTGAAGTCCATCCCCACCTACTTTACAGACATTTATGCGTTAAAATCCGTCCTTGTAGACTTTCTTGTATCAAAAATGAAATCTTATCTCGCACCTCCGCTTGACAAACCCTGCATTAGAAGATGTGTTCCCGAAATTCATGTGTAATCCACCCCAAACTTGTTCAGTTTCTGGACAATGAATGATGCCGAAACATCACAATGAGCCTTCTAAACGATGTAGATTGTCTGTACTGTTTAGAAGCTCGCTATAGACCCAGTGTAGTACTTGCTATATTCTCCCCTTTGAAATCTGCTATCATCTATGTGCATACTAAACTTTATATTGTAAACTCCGGTCGCCAGCCCATAGAAATCGATTGATGAACGCTATTGGCAGAAGGGGATCAGACTAACCGGATAAATATTAGCGTAATTGATAGTAATGTATTGATCACGATCGCTCCTCGATTGCTCGTGCCATAATCCGAGTGCATGTAATGTTTCGTGTGCCACTATGCCCATCTTCAATCCATACATACTGACGACTTTTTTTGCAGTGAATATTAAACTGTACAATATTTCTTCAGCAAAAAAAATCTTCTTTAGAATCGATAAAGCACACTTCACTACCCTCAAACTGTTTCATATCAT
This sequence comes from Anisakis pegreffii, assembly GCA_035041965.1. Taxonomy (NCBI): domain Eukaryota; kingdom Metazoa; phylum Nematoda; class Chromadorea; order Rhabditida; family Anisakidae; genus Anisakis; species Anisakis pegreffii. The sequence goes on along the minus strand of JAPYMA010000096.1, from coordinate 23,158 downwards.
TCAAAAATTTGAATGGGACATGATAATAAATTACTCGGATCCATATGAATTACGAGCTGGCCAATTATTTGCCTTAAAACCGAACATTTTCGTTCCATCAACGTTTCTCATCGTATCCGATAAAAAATTTCTCCAAAAATTCGCAATGCAGATTAGGAATTTTGGATTTGGAGATTTGTCTGACTCAACAAATATTACATATTTGCTGAATCAGATATATACTCTCTCTGAATTGTGAATCTCAGCATTCATATACCATTACATTTTTTAAACTGTACGTAAAAAATGAATGTAATACCGCCTCGCATCCATAACCGATTGAAATCTGCTGCCGACCGCCAACTCGTCCAACACTTGACCAGCATCCTGCACCACGTATGAATTGAATGTAATCCCTCGAATTCCTGTTCTCCTAAGTTCATGCAATCGCTTAAACGCTATTTCTAATCGAGCTGGATTGTTCCTAATAACTTGATAGAACTTCATTTGACGTTGATACGAATTATGAATTTTATATTGACACTGAAATGCAACTGAATTGACACTGAATTGGAATGCAACTGCTCACAGTTTTCAGGGTTAGCAAAACGTTAGCCGAGGTTTTTTTGCCTTAAACCAGATCGAATACTATTGATTGAATAACTGTATCAAAAAATACGCACGAATGAAAGCAAGAACCTGGAAACGCATGCAAGTTTCACTTTCTACATATCGTAACGCTCTTCGAATAAGATTCTGCCATTTCGCTGAAGTTTACGGTGTTACATTAATAACGAAGCATGATCTTAGCATGAATCGATTCGGACAACAAATTCAGAAATAATCATCACAATTAGTGTTTGCATGGGATCTCGAGATCCAGAGATTCTCAGTTTTGAATCCCGATCTCGAGATTCATGCTCTGAAAAATCCAGGAATTTCTGAACTTGATAGGACAAGGCATTTCATATGATCTTGAGAATACACTCATCTAGAAGTATAGATCAATCATTTCCAGCTCATTCATATTCACTATTTTAAGGAGTTTGAAACATTTGATGTTTCCAAAAGAAAATCTTGACGAGGAGTATGTGTGGCTTCTTTTTACTTCAGACGTGAGCACTTAAAGATGCTTCATTGTTGTTGTTCATAGAAAAATTTAAGGCATTAATGCACAAACTTTAGTTGTTTAATTTGACTTTTAATGTTGTCGCTTGTTTTCAGATTCTAAAATGCTAAAAAACGGTCTGCTGGATTTGTTGAATAAATCGCTTTCCAAATAATTATGAAAACGTAAAGGGATTGAGAAAGAATGCGTTGAGCTCGTAACACTTAGTTCTGATGTTACTGAATCCCAGAATTATTCAGGGACTAGGGAACGATTCCGGTCGACATATTACAAGAACTAATCACAATTATTTTCGATGAACAGAAGAAGTTTCGTCATAAATTAGTTCATCGCAGATGCGATATTGCACTAAAATTTCAGTGGTATATTCAGTGGAAGTGATGCAGCCGGAAAATGGAAACTGCAAACTTACGCTCGTACACTGCGAAAGTGAACGAAATGGGTTCTGCTGGCCAAAACCACTGCAATCCAACCTGCGCTTGGCGAGGACCCCCTGTGTGCAAACAGCAAACTGTTAGTCAATTTAGTGACAGCAATATTTGGGAGCTATTCGATAATTTCCAGTGTGTCATTATTCACTGTCATTCCAGTACGGTACGAGGGAAATTTTCGTTTCTCCCCTTCTGTTCTCTCTTACTGGTCACTCAAATTAATGAAAGTAGCCTAATGAAGTGTGTTTTCAAAAACAGATCGAAGCAAGCATTTTACTTTTGCGGACTTCTCTGAGCAGCTGTTGTGCTTGTGGCAACGTCAACAAGATGTCGTTCTCAAACAAATCTCCAGCAACACCCTCTTTACGATTAGTTGATGCCTCTGTTCCATCATCAAAAGAGGTACCTTGAAGTGCTACGTTCACGTGTTTTGGATCCTTAATTACATACGAACTGTCAAGACAATCTTCAAGCAACATTTTTTGAATCAATGAACTGAGATTTGATGCAAACGAATGTCGTATGTGAATCTCTTTTCGAATAAACTTGATTATCAGCTTGACTCAATGGAATATTGAATCAACTGACACTACTTGATAATACTACTTGAGAAACGACAAACTTACCGCTTGTATATTCGCAAAAATGTTCATCGCTTCGATTGATCTTTAGACATTTATTTTATCGCAGCTTGAAATCCGTTCATTACGCTCTTGCAAACTAGGCATTCAGAATCAATTCATGACAAATAAAAGTGAAACTCACGTAATCGTGGAATGAACCAAACTTTCGTGCTGTTATCTTATAGTATTGATTGAGAATATTTCGCACTTCCGCATAATCATTCACAGCACCATCGTGAGCAATGAAATTACTCTAAAACACACTAGTTCTAGATAAATCATTCTCCGGTTTTGAATGCATCCGCTTTCATGAACTATACTTTGGTCTTAGTTATCTCACGTCGGTCATTCTTCGAAGCACACCGCCAGAACTTTTGGCTTGACCATTTGAATCACCGAAACGCTTACGATATTTGCAAAGTGGAATTTGTCAGCGAATTTTGAAAGGTAACGTATTCAGTGTTCATTGGAATGAGTTTTGTTCGAGAATCAAACTGATGATTGGTGAGCGGAATCTTTCAGATCGCTTCACTACAAATTTCACTGATGTTCATGACAAGGATATCTACGAGAAAAGCTGATTGTATGAATGATTGATACTATTATTCGTTGATCAGATGCAATCACCACAGGTTTGCAATGAAGTGAAAATTCCGTGACTGGGTATTTGAAACAAAACCTCATCACTGTTGTACGAATATATCGTTTTCGAATGGATGAATCAGTTTTACAGACGACATAAAAATTGAACGAAACAAGAAAAAATTGAAAAAAATCACTCGCAAATTGGTAGCTTACTCTTGAAAGCGATACCACACAGGCAAGAAGAAACAATGAGATGACCATTTTTGTGGCTGAAATGGCTCAGAGAACATTAGCTACTTTAATCAAGAATTTGATTTTGAGGTGTGATTTCGTTTTCGTGCAATTACATTCTACATAACGGATTTCTGAACAAATACCACCGAAACGTCAATTTCAAAGAGACTTTGAAAGAAATATCATCAGATGCTGACTGATTCGAACATCGAACAGTTTGGAAATCATTAATAAAATGCGATAAGCAAGCAAACAAACGTCTAAAATCTGATTGTTGCTACACAGCAATAGATTCTGAAGTCTTTTGCTCAGCAACTACTTTATGGAACGACAGTTTTCTGGTCTTTTATAGTGAAAAAGTCATGCGGAAAAATGATTCGTATGAACTGAGGTCAATGAAATGACACGGTACTTTTGTGTTTTCTAATGTTTCAATCTTTGTAGTTATCAAAAAGAAATTGATCGCATTCGATTACAAACAACACAATGACGACACTCAATTATTTTTGGCCCCTCAAAGTCAATTGGTTATTTTTTATGTATTTAGTGTTGATTCGTGATAGATGACCTCACAGATTTAGAACGTATTATGTAATACATTCAATCTGTCATGTCTGATGCTAATCTGAATTTATAATTCAGGAGAGACGATCTGTACTATCGTAGTTTATCATTGCAATGATCAACAATTCTTCATGTAGGAATCATTTTGCCTAAAAAAGAATGCTACTGTAAAACAACTTCAGCATTTTGTAACCTGTTGTTTCACTTGAAGAAGTTTCCACATCAGTTGATGCATCTTACCACAAGTTCATTTTGTGATGGAGCTTTAGTTTCTTTTTTGACATTCTCGAAATGTGGACTCACATATGAGAAATTATGTATTTTCAATAATGAGGTTTGCTTTTTCAGACTGAAAAAACTCCTATTTGAACGATTATACGATGGCGTTTTTAACTGAACTGTTTCGGTGGTTCATATACAGTTGCATGGCACAAACGCTTTAGTCACACTTCACACATCAGTGGTCGCAGTCCATGTGAGTGACTAATTCATGAATCGTACAGAAACATTGCAGCTCTTCACTTCATATTCATTCACTTGTTCCAGTAATATTGTAAGAGTGTTTTAGTTTTTGTGTAGTGATCAAGTCCAATTTTGAGATGGAATCAAAACGCAAAAAAAAGAATTGTTAATTTATTCTAGGATCGGCTTGCAGCCGATCGAAGTTGGATCCATTTGGTTCGGATTCAAATCATCAGTCGTCGCTCAACGAAAAATGAGAACGTGTGAAATTCAAAATTGATTTAATGAATTTCTATAGAATGTTTCTTGCCAAAATATAGATTTTTAAATGAACATAGTTGATTTCTTTATCATTTAATAAATCGTCGAGTCAGACATAATTAATCGTTTCGCCATACCTCTTCATCTAATCGGTTTTGTTCTGTAAAGACAACGCGAAATAAAAAACGTAGCTGTTCATGATTTATTCGAAATGAAAAACATTAACAGATCACTATCAGTAATAGCACGTTTCATGATCGAATTGCCGGTTGAACGAACTGTTTCTGTCCCTTTATATCTGTGATGTATCATAAGTAATTTCTGATTGTTAAGAGATGACACAAAATCCAAACTTTGAATTGACGAAGCTTACTGTTCTACGCTGATTCAGCGGAAGTCTACGTGATACTTTTGCGCTAACTGCTATGGATATGCTTTTTCGGTGATATGCTGAACGCACATCAAACCTCGTAATGTTCCGCCTCCTTCTCGCGAACTCATCTAATAAATCAAGTTCAAATGTGCACTTTCAAAACTCTCCGAATTTGTGATCATTACGAGATCTGATATCGAAACCGTAAAGGCGGTGAACCACTCAATACACCACTGGCACATCTGAAAAGTATCTGTCAGCAACTATGATTGCCAAAAAATGAGTTCATCCATATTTCCTCAAACATATTCCATTACTTCAAGTTCTAACTGAAATCGAATTAAAATCTGAACGATCGAAAAACATAAAATTGAGGTTATCTTGATGGCAATGAATTAATTTTCATAGACTTTTATCAGATGATTTTTATCAAATCACTGAAATCAACAATTCACACATTGGTGATTTCAGTGATTTGATAAAAATCGTCTGATATTTGCGATCATCGCGATAATTTGAATTCATCACGAGGAAAGAAATCTTACGATTCAAAGATTACTCAAACTAGAAACTCGCACTTTTTATCGTCATTATCGATTTGATCGCAAAAATGATTTTGATGCGATGAAAGATTGATTAGAAAAAATTTATCCTTTTATGTGATGACAGACCGATAAAGCCCAATAGCTTTAGCACGAGTGCATGACGACATAATGTGACAAATAAGGGTAACTTAAAAAGTCGGTCGCAGTACTGAATTTCGAAACCTCCAAAAATGGATTCGGAATTTTTACGCCAAAATTCCGACATCTTCTTTCTCAAACATCACCAGTCATTAATACAATCATCTCTACATCACAATTGTTGCGAGGAACTGAGAGTTTTAGTTTGACATTATCAACGAAGTCGTCAGTTGCTGCGCGAGAAAAATGCAGATATCTAACTGAAGCAAAATCTCAGCAGCAAGAAAACAACATCTTTAATTCAGCACTTCGATTTTACTAAGAAACAAATGTGTCTCTAGATATTCTGAAATCAAATGCAGCTAGGAACGGACCGAATTTCTCGGGTGACCACCGATAACATCGATTGTCATCGATGGTTATTGAAATTGGTTATTTTCGCTTTCGATCGGTGACACCGAAATTCAGTCTTAGGCGGTCTCGAAGCAATGGCAAGCACCTAACAAACGTAAAATGTGCTTCTTCTCAACGAGTATCCATAAACGTACAATTCGGTTGTTCTAACAATTTTCAAGACCAGCGACCAATCAATCTTTGCTGATTGTTTTCGGTGGCCACAGACCCAACTCGAATATTTCACAAGCACGTTACTCCATGGACAGGAACGTTTCACGAAGCTATCTGCTTTCTTTGGTTACTTTGCTCACTGAGACGTAATCACTCAACATGCTGCTTCAACAGAATAAATTTTTAGTGTTTGCAGAATATTTTGATGGTATCAAAAAATGGCGTATCATATTCTATTTTTAGATTTGTTTACCATGGAACTGTCATCAAAACAACTCTGTTCATACAACTAGAAGTTTTGAAGTGATCGACAAATATTTTGAATTCTCAATTCTATCATGCTTACACAGCTGATTTGAGTTATCCAGTGCAGCTTTGCTCATGCAGCAATTGTTTTTTAGTGGAATTGTTTGCAGATTGAGCATTATTATCGAGATTTTTGATACTGAAAGGCAACACTGAACAACGGCATCTGTGAAAGTCATCACTTTTGGGAAAGAAATCCCATTTCAGTCCGGTAACTAACCGACAGTTGCGCATTCGATGCGACAGATCACAAGGACAAGCTATGAATTTACAGTCGTTTGAGAACTGACAGCTATTGATAAGAATTTTGCATGACATTGCTGAAGAAAAATAACATCGGGAGGAGTCTCAAAGAGCTGAACAATTCTAAAAACATTTCCAATCTTTAACCACAAAGAAGGTGAACATCATTATCCTTAAATTCCAGTGCTATAATTCAAATTCAACATCAATTACAGTTCTATCCATGAAATTCGTTATGAAATTACCAACAGGTTATGAGTTGCTCGGTGCGGACGGTAATGTTCGTTTGTTTGATATGTGGAAACCGTTCACAACTGATAAAGCAGTTATAATGTTATTTTTGCAAATTTCATACACAGCTAAATAATAACAATAACAATCGGTTTTCTTTTTGCAGCCGCGCTTCATTCGAATTTTAGCAGTAATTACGCAAAACTGTACGATCGAATATGACCAGCTGCGCTTTCGAATACTCATCGTCAGTTGAATGACAAGGCAAGCTGACAGTAAACAAACCCGAGAGCAATATAAAAGTAATGATTATTAACGATGAGACAGCCTTTGTTAAAACTCACTGAAGGAGGTAAGATGAGTTATCTAGCAACCAAAAAGAGTAAATTTTCGGGAGTTTCGAGGACCTCACTGCTTTATGGTGCCTCAGTTCCATTTGGAATCTGTACGCTCTCAGAAAACTCATTCTGTTCGAAGGCCTAATCCTTCTAAACTTGACAAGTATTTTCAGAGACCACAATGATCAAGTTCATTTGCATCTTCGCCGTAGCAGTGATAGCGATCAGGGTAATTTTTTAAAAGTTATATTCACTCGACTGATTACTGCATTTTTTAAGAGCATTCAATCTTCGACTCAAGAAATCCGTTCAAAATCAGACTCTTTTCAAATTTAGCGAATGCGATAGCATGGAATTCAGTCAGTTTTTGAGCACACTTGCGGTCATGCATTCCAAAAGCATTCATTTCGATTATATTCATTAAGACGAAGAGTTCATTGCAGGCAAATGACGATACTTTCGACATGTTGACGAGAGTCATGAAGCGATCTGCCGAGCAATTCAGAGATGTAAGTACTTCGTTGCAATTTCGTCTCATTAATGTTCTCTTTCGTGAAGGATGAGTGATGATAAGTTTTGAGTTAAGACCAAAATTTGAGGCGCAGAAGAGAGTTATGAGACAGGATAAACTTACATAAACAGAACAGAAGGGGTTTGTTGCGGAACATCAGGGCGTGACAGAAAAGGAGAACAGAATTCCTTCAAAAAATCTGGGGTACAGAAAAGAAATAAGCAGTTTTCCAAAGTGTGGAGTAGAGATAGCACCAAAGAACGATTCCATAAAAACATCTTAGATCAAGTCCGGAAAAGCGATCAAGGAGTTGTGTAAGATTTTCTCAGCTCCGCATTGTCTACGGATATCTAAGCACTCATTTCCGTTAGTTTCGCACAAGTTTTCTTAAAATTTGATTTGTTGTTTACAGAACGGCCGTATCGACCCCCGTATCAGACTCACCAAACGGGATGCGGAAGCGTTCAGAGATGTAAGCAACTGAAGCTGCTTTAAAACAGCTGGAATATGATATACTTCTTTGAAGCACTTCTTTCGGCCAGTTTTGCACTACTTTTTCTACTTTGTAGTTCCTGTTTACAGGTCAGTCCCACCGATTCCCTCTTCCGACTGAACAAACGAGATGCCAGCAATGGAGACGCGTTCAGAGATGTAAGTAATTCAATGTGATATGGTCTCATTAAGGTGCTTTTCAATAAATGGAAATTGATAGCACCATTCTAACTAAATTTTATGGTTCCTCCAACTTTAGCAGTTATGGCAACACAATAGAAAAGAAAGCTTCCGAATGTGTGCTGCATTTGTGAGGACAGAGCGAGACCGCTTGAACTGTTGAACAGAAGAGAAAACTTGCCGAATAGTCAGGAGCGACAGAATAGTAGAACAGAATCGCTTTGAAAGAGTTAGACTATAAAGCAGAATGAAGTTAACAGAGTGAAGTAGAGAGAGCACCAATAAACTAGTCCGTGAAGGAACCATAGAATATTATGCTCCATTTGGCCAATTTCGCACGAGGTTGACTAATTTGGATTTGTTGTTCACAGGACCACGTAACCAACCACTTGCTCAGAATCTCGAAACGGGAAGTGAACAATGGAAAGGATGAAGAAGCTTTCCGAGATGTGAGTAATTAAATGCCAATTTGTCTCATTAAGAGGATCCTGAATAAGCAAAAAGTTATGTCACTTTTCGTTGGATATTCCACCAACCTTGACAGCTTTGCGGCAGAAAAGAACATAAAGCTTCCAAATCTGGGTTGCAGTAGGGAGACAGATCGAGACAGGTCAAACAATAGAACAGAATAAAAAAGATTCAGTCAGTTTTTGAGCACACTTGCGGTCATGCATTCCAAATGCATTCATTTCGATTATATTCATTAAGACGAAGAGTTCATTGCAGGCAAATGACGATACTTTCGACATGTTGACGAGAGTCATGAAGCGATCTGCCGAGCAATTCAGAGATGTAAGTACTTCGTTGCAATTTCGTCTCATTAATGTTCTCTTTCGTGAAGGATGAGTGATGATAACTTTTGAGTTAAGACCAAAATTTGAGGCGCTGAAGAGAGTTATGAGACAGGATAAACTTACATAAACAGAACAGAAGGGGTTTGTTGCGGAACATCAGGGCGTGACAGAAAAGGAGAACAGAATTCCTTCAAAAAATCTGGGGTACAGAAAAGAAATAAGCAGTTTTCCAAAGTGTGGAGTAGAGATAGCACCAAAGAACGATTCCATAAAAACATCTTAGATCAAGTCCGGAAAAGCGATCAAGGAGTTGTGTAAGATTTTCTCAGCTCCGCATTGTCTACGGATATCTAAGCACTCATTTCCGTTAGTTTCGCACAAGTTTTCTTAAAATTTGATTTGTTGTTTACAGAACGGCCGTATCGACCCCCGTATCAGACTCACCAAACGGGATGCGGAAGCGTTCAGAGATGTAAGCAACTGAAGCTGCTTTAAAACAGCTGGAATATGATATACTTCTTTGAAGCACTTCTTTCGGCCAGTTTTGCACTACTTTTTCTACTTTGTAGTTCCTGTTTACAGGTCAGTCCCACCGATTCCCTCTTCCGACTGAACAAACGAGATGCCAGCAATGGAGACGCGTTCAGAGATGTAAGTAATTCAATGTGATATGGTCTCATTAAGGTGCTTTTCAATAAATGGAAATTGATAGCACCATTCTAACTAAATTTTATGGTTCCTCCAACTTTAGCAGTTATGGCAACACAATAGAAAAGAAAGCTTCCGAATGTGTGCTGCATTTGTGAGGACAGAGCGAGACCGCTTGAACTGTTGAACAGAAGAGAAAACTTGCCGAATAGTCAGGAGCGACAGAATAGTAGAACAGAATCGCTTTGAAAGAGTTAGACTATAAAGCAGAATGAAGTTAACAGAGTGAAGTAGAGAGAGCACCAATAAACTAGTCCGTGAAGGAACCATAGAATATTATGCTCCATTTGGCCAATTTCGCACGAGGTTGACTAATTTGGATTTGTTGTTCACAGGACCACGTAACCAACCACTTGCTCAGAATCTCGAAACGGGAAGTGAACAATGGAAAGGATGAAGAAGCTTTCCGAGATGTGAGTAATTAAATGCCAATTTGTCTCATTAAGAGGATCCTGAATAAGCAAAAAGTTATGTCACTTTTCGTTGGATATTCCACCAACCTTGACAGCTTTGCGGCAGAAAAGAACATAAAGCTTCCAAATCTGGGTTGCAGTAGGGAGACAGATCGAGACAGGTCAAACAATAGAACAGAATAAAAAAGATTCAGTCAGTTTTTGAGCACACTTGCGGTCATGCATTCCAAATGCATTCATTTCGATTATATTCATTAAGACGAAGAGTTCATTGCAGGCAAATGACGATACTTTCGACATGTTGACGAGAGTCATGAAGCGATCTGCCGAGCAATTCAGAGATGTAAGTACTTCGTTGCAATTTCGTCTCATTAATGTTCTCTTTCGTGAAGGATGAGTGATGATAACTTTTGAGTTAAGACCAAAATTTGAGGCGCAGAAGAGAGTTATGAGACAGGATAAACTTACATAAACAGAACAGAAGGGGTTTGTTGCGGAATATCAGGGCGTGACAGAAGAGGAGAACAGAATTCCTTCGAAAAATCTGGGGTACAGAAAAGAAATAAGCAGTTTTCCAAAGTGTGGAGTAGAGATAGCACCAAAGAACGATTCCATAAAAACATCTTAGATCAAGTCCGGAAAAGCGATCAAGGAGTTGTGTAAGATTTTCTCAGCTCCGCATTGTCTACGGATATCTAAGCACTCATTTCCGTTAGTTTCGCACAAGTTTTCTTAAAATTTGATTTGTTGTTTACAGAACGGCCGTATCGACCCCCGTATCAGACTCACCAAACGGGATGCGGAAGCGTTCAGAGATGTAAGCAACTGAAGCTGCTTTAAAACAGCTGGAATATGATATACTTCTTTGAAGCACTTCTTTCGGCCAGTTTTGCACTACTTTTTCTACTTTGTAGTTCCTGTTTACAGGTCAGTCCCACCGATTCCCTCTTCCGACTGAACAAACGAGATGCCAGCAATGCACATCTGTTCCGACTGAACAAACGAGATGCCAGCAATGGAGACGCGTTCAGAGATGTAAGTAATTCAATGTGATATGGTCTCATTAAGGTGCTCTTCAATAAATGGAAATTGATAGCACCATTCTAACTAAATTTTATGGTTCCTCCAACTTTAGCAGTTATGGCAACACAATAGAAAAGAAAGCTTCCGAATGTGTGCTGCATTTGTGAGGACAGAGCGAGACCGCTTGAACTGTTGAACAGAAGAGAAAACTTGCCGAATAGTCAGGAGCGACAGAATAGTAGAACAGAATCGCTTTGAAAGAGTTAGACTATAAAGCAGAATGAAGTTAACAGAGTGAAGTAGAGAGAGCACCAATAAACTAGTCCGTGAAGGAACCATAGAATATTATGCTCCATTTGGCCAATTTCGCACGAGGTTGACTAATTTGGATTTGTTGTTCACAGGACCACGTAACCAACCACTTGCTCAGAATCTCGAAACGGGAAGTGAACAATGGAAAGGATGAAGAAGCTTTCCGAGATGTGAGTAATTAAATGCCAATTTGTCTCATTAAGAGGATCCTGAATAAGCAAAAAGTTATGTCACTTTTCGTTGGATATTCCACCAACCTTGACAGCTTTGCGGCAGAAAAGAACATAAAGCTTAATGTCCTCTTTCGTGAACGATGAGTGATGATAACTTTTGAGTTAAGACCAAAATTTGAGGCGCAGAAGAGAGTTATGAGACAGGATAAACTTACATAAACAGAACAGAAGGGGTTTGTTGCGGAATATCAGGGCGTGACAGAAGAGGAGAACAGAATTCCTTCGAAAAATCTGGGGTACAGAAAAGAAATAAGCAGTTTTCCAAAGTGTGGAGTAGAGATAGCACCAAAGAACGATTCCATAAAAACATCTTAGATCAAGTCCGGAAAAGCGATCAAGGAGTTGTGTAAGATTTTCTCAGCTCCGCATTGTCTACGGATATCTAAGCACTCATTTCCGTTAGTTTCGCACAAGTTTTCTTAAAATTTGATTTGTTGTTTACAGAACGGCCGTATCGACCCCCGTATCAGACTCACCAAACGGGATGCGGAAGCGTTCAGAGATGTAAGCAACTGAAGCTGCTTTAAAACAGCTGGAATATGATATACTTCTTTGAAGCACTTCTTTCGGCCAGTTTTGCACTACTTTTTCTACTTTGTAGTTCCTGTTTACAGGTCAGTCCCACCGATTCCCTCTTCCGACTGAACAAACGAGATGCCAGCAATGGAGACGCGTTCAGAGATGTAAGTAATTCAATGTGATATGGTCTCATTAAGGTGCTCTTCAATAAATGGAAATTGATAGCACCATTCTAGCTAAAAAAGCAATCAAGGAATTGCATAACACTTTCTCGGCTCCGCATAATCTAAGAATATCTAAGCACTCATTTCCGTCAGTTTCGCACAAGTTTTTTTATTTTTAAATTTTGATTTGTTGCTCAATGAACGGCCATATCAACCGCTTCATCAGACTCAACAAACCAGATGCGGAAGCGTTCAGAGATGAAAGTAATTCCATGCGATTTGGTCTCATTAAGGTGCTCTTCAATAGACGAAAAGTGATGATACTTTTCGCTGAAGATTCCATCAATTCTGGTAGCTTCTGCAGTAAAACAGACAGAAAGCTTCTAAATATGAGGTGTAGTTTAGAAGTACGAGGCAGGTTAAACTGTAAAGCAAAAGATAAATGTTGCGGAATATAGGTGCGTGACAAAAGAATAGAACGGGGTCCTTTTAAGAGTTAGAACTTAGAACAGGAGAAAGCGGTTTGCAAGCAGTGTGAAGTAGAGACAACACCAATAAACCAGCCAGTGAAAGCGCCTTAGTCGAAACCCGGATAAACAATGAAGAAATTGCGTAGCGTCGTCACTTATTCGCATTGCTAAAGGATGTTGAAATAGTCCTTTTGGCCAATTCCGCACGAGGTTGACTAATTTGGATTTGTTGTTCACAGGACAACCTAAACAACTACTTGCTCAGAACGACGAAACGGGAAGTGAACAATGGAAAGGATGAAGAAGCTTTCCGAGATGTGAGTAATTAAATGCCAATTTGTCTCATTCAGATGATCCTGAATAAGCAAAAAGTTATGTCACTTTTCGTTGGATATTCCACCAACCCTGACAGCTTTGCAATGAAGAAATTGCGTAGCATCATCATGTTCCCGTATTGCCAAAGGATATTAAAATAGTCCTTTTGGCATATTTCGATCAATTTTGACTAATTTGGCTTTGTTGTTCACAGGGGGGACTTAGAAACTTGGACGCTTTCAGATATGTAGGTTATTCATTGCGATCTAATCTCACCAAGGCACTTCTAGAGTGGGGAACTAATCACATTTCCAAATTACTTCCCCGATGAGCCACTGTTCATCTTAGGACATCTACGGGCAACGGAACTCGTATGAAGCACAGGATATAATAATGACCGAATTATAAGGAAAAGGATATTTAAGTTTAGGTTTATTTCAGTTTTAAGGATATTGTTTTTAGGATAATATTTAAAATGTTTTTTGTGTCCTCGCGAGCTCCTTCCTAGTAACTTCATTTTTGGTTTTTATTGTTAGGATCGTAGCTGTGAACAATTTGGCTGGTAGAAATTCTCAAAATCATTGTATTGAAGACGATGGTGACGAGAAATAAACGCAATATTTTAATGTTCAGATTGGTGCGTAATCGATGCATTTCTGGCAAAGAATCCGGGATCTGATTGCAGTTTACTGAATTGCTTTTTGAACCAGTTGAATGACTTTTCCTTTAGAATCCTCTCATACATTCAAAAAACTTATTGCCTTATGCCGAAAGTAATTGTAATATGTGTTGTTGCCGTTTCATATTTATCCTTCCTTCACTGAAACGCTCTAATAAGTGCTGCGCTGGAGTGCAAGATCGAAATGTTTTTCGGTGGCCAGCAATTGAACACCCTCTCAGTTGTCGTCGACGAAGTGAGTGGATGTTGGCCGTCAAATTTCCATTCCGCAGTCTACCGAACCATCAGCTTCTTTCGCATTTTCAGTGTCCGACTCTAGTTGCAATCATTATTTGTATGGGTTTTTTTTTGCAATAAATTTTTCATCGGTCTACACTTAATGCACTCCATTGCATTGCAAGTTTCGCTGAACGGTGCCATTTGAAGAAAGTAATAATCAATACACTGAACGTAATTATCGAAACCAAAACAATTGAGTTTCGTTTAAACATATCTGAGTGATTGTTTCACAAAAAAAGAGGCTATATAATGCACATCCAACTAACTTAATGCAATCATAAAATATTTTGTTCTTATTGTTAGTGCAAAATTTTCATTCATTTTCATCACTGAGCGTTTTGTGCTCTCACTCATCATTTGATCTGGGATAGTAAATCTTTTTCGTATTTTACAATTGTTCCTCGTTTATTGACACTAGCATATCATGCAAGAGACATGTTGCCATACCAAATAAATCAGAACAGAAACATACGGTGGTAAATGCACACTATTGTTGCATAACTTTTTATGCGATTATCAAGAACTATTCAATGCGTTCGTTGATTATTCATTCGCATACACACTTCACTGAAGATCTTAAATGTTGTATACTTTGAGCGCTTTGTAAAGTAAATCATTGAACATATAACAACAACGAATACATCATAACATTTGCCATCGGCTGACTCAAGTATTGATTAGGATTTAAGTGATCGAATACGCTCACATCAGTGACGTCAATCCACTATTTTTATAAGACGCAATTATTTAAGCGTATGAATACGATGCTGTTCAACTACCGCGTTAGTGTGATCATATGCACCGAAAGTCAGATGATAATTTCGTGGCAGGCTGATGTTTCACTGCAGCGTATATCTGCTGCAGTGATTCAAGTGTTTATTCGCATCATTTCAATGATATTTTTTGTCGTTCCACGAATGCTTCTTCAAAAATCATGTCATCTCCAAGCAATATCGACATTCATTGGATTGAGAGATCCTTGTCGCATCAGTTCACAGTTGCTACAGTCGTTATAATAATGGATTACAATGAATTTCATCACCAATTCAATTCCACGCTCTTTCAGTCCTGACCCTAT
Organism: Anisakis pegreffii; assembly: GCA_035041965.1. Lineage (NCBI taxonomy): Eukaryota > Metazoa > Nematoda > Chromadorea > Rhabditida > Anisakidae > Anisakis > Anisakis pegreffii. Next base: position 7,979 of record JAPYMA010000096.1, on the reverse strand, counting down.
ACAATCTTACACCTAATCATACGAAAACCTTTTATTCAACACATCCGAATAATAATAATAATAATAATAATAATAATAATAATAATAATAATAATAATAATAACAATAAATAATAATAATAAATAAATAATAAAAATAATAAAAATAACAATTCAATAACCCAAAATGCTATTTCCAAAGGCAACTGATTCAATACACTCATGAGGTACACGGAACATGGCAATAGTCCATCAAATAATAATAATAAATACAACAACAATAATAATAATAATAATAACAATAATAATAATAATAAATAATAATAATAATAAATAATAAATACAACAACAATAATAATAATAAATAACAATAATAATAATAATAAACAATAACAATAAATAATAATAAATAATAATAAATAATAATAATAATAATAACCCAAAACATTCACCAATGAGCAAATTTTAACCAAAGTATTGCTATAATGGGCAAACCATCGCTTATACACGTCATATTAATAATAATAATAAATATTATAATAAATAATAATAAATAACAATAATAAATAATAATAATAAATAATAATAAACAATAACAATAATACATATCAAAATCTATGATGTCGGAACGATCAGCCAGAGATTGAAAGGAAAATGGAAAGACAATGGAAATAGAAGAGAAAATAGCGCGCAGAGAAGACATACAACCAAGTGAGATATGATCAAATAATGAGATTGCTGGAAATGGCAGCTAAATTCATGAGATTTCAATTACTGAATTATTTAAAACACAACAAAAACAATAATAATAACAATAATACACAACAATATCGAGCCTTATCACTCCTTATCACTACCGCAACCCTTATCACTCCCCCAATACCCAACTGATAACCTCCTTATCAGTCACTGATAACGTCTAATCACTCCACTGTACAAATCACATACCTCAGTGATAAGGAACCACCGGCTCAAAAAAACCACTATTCCTCCATTGAATTCTCGTCCAATTTCGTTGCGCTCTTATCAGTGACGTCATCCTCGCCATCGCCCTTATCAGTGACGTCACTGATAACGTTCTCCTGGTTATCACTCGCCGATAAATTCAAATTCGAACACGACGATCCCTTTGAAACGTTCAGTTTATCCTCCAGCTGCTGCATCTGCCGAATGTTCCGCGTCCTTCTCAGATACGATAGGCGATTGTCGATCTAAATATTTATATTTAAAATTATACATATTAATAAATAACAATAAAAATAATAATAAATAATAATAATAAATAAACCTGTCTATTCATCTTCTGCCCCATCTCCAGCCCGAGTCTCTTCGCCTCCTCACCCAATCTCTTCTGCCTCTCCACATACGACCAATTACAGCGAAACGACTCATCTACTATCTCCCTCATTGACCTATAATTATCATTAATAACATAACAACAACAATAATCTTACCTGTTATTACTGTTACCTGGATTACCTGTTACCTGTATCCAGGTAATCCAGGTAACAACAATAACAATAAACAACAAAAACAACAACACAATAACAAAAACTACCTCGGCAACCCCGTCGACGAGAGCGGCACCTGAGTGTCAGCCTTATGCCTATGCACCCCAAACTCCTCACACACAAAACTCTCTCCATATCTCCGCATCCTCACTCGATAACTACACTTGAAACGGAGACGATTCAGGCAATCATAGCTATAACATTAATATTTATTATTAATATACACTAATAATAATAAATATTACATAATAATAAATAATATACAATAATAACAATAATAAATAATAATAACTAATATAAACTACCACAAAACCAACTGCCCTCTTAATAAACACCCCGCAAAAATATTGACCTCGACCGGAATCGAACCCCACACCTACTTACACTACGCACTTTCTTTTACTATTATCATTTATTATACATTATTATTATTTATTATATATTATTATATATTAACAATAATAAATAATAATAATAAACAATAAAAACAATAATATAATAAACAATAAAAAGCACCCACTATTCATAGCCATCCTCATTAAGTCCCCTCGAGATCACATTCAATGAAGCTGCTAGAGCTGTCGCTAGCACGCTCGGCCCTTTGAAGCACACAAACCACTCGTCTGATTGTGTTTCCTGGCAACTGCTGTAATTATTATTTATTATTACATATTATTACACACAAAAACAACCTAAAATTAACAAAACACAACCTGAAATTAATATCAGGACTGCTCTTCGCGCTCCGTTCCCCGGCCTCCTCGGCTGTCATTTTCTCCAAACCGTTGAAATTGTTGAATAAAAACGGAAAATTCGCCAGCACATTCAATACGTCCGGATTCTCGCGTAGAATTTGCGTCACATCGAATTGCTTGGAGAACGCCTGATGACAAATGACAAAAATGACAACAAATTATGTCAAATATGACAAAACAATGACAAAATGACAAAATCATGACAAAAAAGACAAAATCCCACCTCTAATCCCGCCGCCTGCATCGCCATCTCATCCGAATGCTCTTCCATCTTGCACCAATCGCCCACCTCTTCTATTACCTATTCCTGAAACAATAATTATAAAATTAATTAATTACCACAATAACAATTACAATAATAATAATAAATAACAATAATAAATAATAAAAATAACAATAAATAACAACAATAACCACATATAAACACACACAAACCCACTACCTATGCCCACTATCAACCCAAAATGCTCTTCACAAGCCATCTCTCACACTTTTTTATACATTTAACCAACATAATAATATTATTATACAACTATAATATCATATAATAATAAATATATATTAATAATATATAATAATAATACAATATAATAATAAATATATAATAATAATATACAATAAAAATAATAAAATAATAAAAAAAAGTGCCAATCAGCTAACCAAACAGCCAATCCAACGGCTTTTGACCAAACAAATACATACTATCGCTCACCACAAAAAATCACCTAACTCATCAGACCCGCTAGAGATAACGCCAATCGCGGAGGGTGCCAAAGAAACAAACAAAACCAATAAAGACCAACAAAACAGAACCCATTCACATTGTCTAGCCCGAGAGAGTCAGAGAAACAAACAGCACACGCCAAATACGGACGGCTTCGAATGCCAATCGGATATAAAAACTACCAAATCAGAGACAACTCAAAACGAAGAGACGAAAAGAAACGGAGGACGGAAAGAGAGCACAACAAAAGAGAGACGATATGAAGGGAAAAGAAGCAGAGAAAAGAAGAGAGATCAACTAGAAAACACGCAAATTTCTGCGGGAAAAGAAAACCAGACCAAAAGCTGAGGTCAACTCGTTCCATGAGCGCTTTTTCTACAGATAACAACCTTACTTTTGCATCTATATCGATAAATTCAACTTTAGTATACAATATCAATACTAAATAACAACAATAATAATAATAACAATAATAAATAATATAATAATAATAGATAATAATAAATAATAATAAATAACAATAATAAATAATAATAATAAATAAAATAACCTCTATATGATATCCCTAATCGTTTCGTCCAATAGTCCACTGTACCTTCGCTGCCTTCAACTGAACCTCCCTCCTGCCCTCTCCTAAAACACAATAATAAATAATAATAAATAATAATAAATAATAATAAATAACAATAATAATAAATAATAATAAATAATAAAAAACAATGATAATAAATAATAACAACAATAAATACAATAATAAATATAAAATAAATCAGTGCATCGTACACATTCTAAATAATTTATCATCAAACGACAAATCTCAAAACAAATTATTTAATTTACAAATAAATCACACAACTATAATGCTGCTATACAAAACCGCACTAAAATTAATCTCCTCAAGAAAAGGGTCCTGAAACGAAAACTACCGTAACCGAGCACTACAAAACACAACAAATACAATACAAAATACAATACACTAAAACACTGGCCACTACTCTGACCTCAGTCCGCATCCACCTTCACAAAATACTGCACTGAAGATAACAGCGGTACCTGCAAATTAATTATAAACAACAATAAGTAAACAAGTAAACAATAAAAATAAACAAATAAACAACAAAAGTAAACAAATAAACAACAAAAATAAACAAATAAACAATAAAAGTAAACAAATAAACAATAAAAATAAACAAACAAACAACAACAAAAACAATAACAAATCAACAACTCAAACTCACTTCAATCCTAATCCGTATCGGCCCCACATAAACTCTATTCCCAGATGAACCTCCAAACTTCCCGAGCATTTTCCGCCACGTGTCTCCATTTCCCAGCGGGTAAGTAAACTTCCCTCGATGTCATTCCCTTCTCCAGAGCTGGAGCCACTATTACGCGATCGTTTATCACAAACTGATCACTCGACATCAATGCCTCGTCACTATCCGAGAGCCACCACATTGGACTGAAATAATAATAATAATAATAATAATAAATAATAACAATAATAATAAATAATAATAAACAATAAAAACAATAACAATAAATAACCCTAACCATATCACCGGTTCCCCCCTCTCGCAACTCCTCCTACACCCCTCTAAAATGACGTCATCCATCATCATCTCTCTATCTCTCATTATTTTCTTGGACACTTGCCAAGTTTCCAAATCATACTCCCACGGCGCTTTCGACATTTGCATACACACCATTAACTGATTCAACTGAAAAACAAATAATAATAAATAACAATAATAATAAATAATAATAAACAACAATAAACAACAAAAAAATAAACAAACAAACAACAAAAACAATAACAACCTATATCCTAAATCCTCCAAAATTCCACAAAAATTAAGACCCAGCCCGGAATCGAACTCACCACCCCAACTAAACAATAATAAATAATAACATAACAATAAATAATAATAAATAAACAATAATAAATAATAACAATAACAATAATAAATAATAAATAACCACCCACCTGCATCCACCTTATAAACAGCTCTTTATCCGCCTTAATCCCCCCATAAAAGTTTCCACCAACGATATCCGGCAGATTAAAGTAATATCCGTGCAGTGAATAATTCAGTGCTATCGGCAGAACACTCCTCAATCCTGCGTTATCCCTTAATTATATTTATTATTATTTATTATATTTAATAATACCAATAATAATTATATATAATATTTATTATTATACAAAATATTTATTATTTATAAAATATTTTTACCATCCTAAAAATATTTTTAATCTCACCAACCACGTCGAAAGACGATCCAATGTCCTCACTAATATCGGCAGATTCTGCGTCCGCGAACACACCCTAACCTGAAATTCAAAAAAAAATCATTTCAGGTCAACCTTTTGGCAAGCCGCCAAAAGCCGCTAAAATATTTTTCACCACTCACCTCTACTGCATTCCCAAATTCCGCAGCCATTTCCGCATAACATCGCTGATAATCGCTAATATTTGCCCCATTCCGCCACAACCGGAATCGCCTCGGTAGATACGTCACCTCTCCGGCATCGAATTTAAACGAGTACACACCCAACTTCAAATTATTTTCACTAATTATAAATATATATTATTTATTATTATATATATACTATTTATTATTATATATATATAACAATAATAATAATAATTAATCACAGCAATAAATAATACCAATCCCAAACCCAAATACACACACCAAACAATACCTTTTTCAACGCATCCAATCGCTCTCTAAACCAATATACCGCTGCAGGATTCGTGAAATCCACCACATATGCAGCCTTATTCCACCAATCCACCCGAGCTGGTTCCTTATCATTATTATATCCCGTCTGCACCATATATCCCCAAATCTCACGATCCTTCGCATTATTACTATCCAAATTGATAAACGGATGAATCCACAGTGACAGTCGTATGCCCTTTGACCTCAGCACATCGCACATCCTCTCCACATTCGGGAATCTCGTCGAATCAAACTGAAAATAATAAAAAATACTTTCTATTATCTCTAACAGCGTCATATTATTCACCCACTCACCTCAAAATCGCCGTTATTATCTCTAACAGCGTCATATTATTCACCCACTCACCTCAAAATCGCCGTTATTATCTCTAACAGCGTCATATTATTCGCCCACTCACCTCAAAATCGCCGTTATTATCTCTAACAGCGTCATATTATTCGCCCACTCACCTCAAAATCGCCGTAGGACCTCTCCCACCGGTCATCCAGTTCCAACTGCGATATCGCTGCTTTATGCTCCAATATCTCCTCAGCGAATTGCAGCACTTTATCTTCACTTATATCTTGCTTATACCTGCAAAGCAAACACCATAATGTGTAGTTTGCACCACCACCACGTTGTAGTTTACACTTTGTAGTTCGTAGTTTGAAACTGAATCCAAATGAACCCAAACCAGAAACCAAAAGAGACCAAACCTTGCCCATGTCGTCCAAATCGGGTGTCGAATCACCACCTCATCCGGCACACTCACACCGCCGGAATAAAGGCTCCGATGTACTGCCAAATGAAAGTCCTTCAACGTGGTCACGTCTCCACCACTCCTCAACGTGAATATCGTGTAGCTCAGTTTGGGTGCCATTTGTCCACCCTAAAATTTTCGAACTGCCATTCGGTTCTCACTCTTCCTGCCCACTTCTATCCTCTGCCACGTCAATAAATCAATCCAAAAATGCCCAAATACACTCCATATCCAATCCAAACCCAATCAAATACCACCACCACAAAAAAACCAACTCACCATCACATTCTCATAACACGAATCTCTGATCTGTGCCTGCAGACTCAGTCTGCCATCCCAGTGCTCTGTCCACAACGCAACATCGTCCTCAACGAATAACGCCAATTTATTCGAATTCAACCAGTACCGTTCCATTGATGACTGCGCCACCTGTAACCAACCAACCAACCAATCAATCAAACCACCAATTCAAACTCGGAATCGAAACAGACAAACGAAACCACACGTCAAACGCAGCAGCCAAAGGTCAAAGGTCACACAAGCGTCATGAAGGTCACCACTAAAGGTCAAAGGTCAAACGCCAACTCAAACCTTCAGTGTATCTGCACTCAGGAACTGACAAAACGGGTTCGTATCTCGTGCCAACGGCCATTGCTGATTGGCCACTTGACCGCCACCATACCAGAAGCCTCCACAGTCCGTCCTGACCACATCTTTCATATAATGATATTGCTGCGTGCTGCTCCACTCGAATCGGTACGCTTCGAATACACAATCCGGCGGCTGTTCCAGACCTTTAACTTACAATTAATTACAATTAATTACTGCTATACTACATTACTTTTATAATATTTTCCAAAAAAATTCATAAAAAATTACAATTTTTCCAAAAAAATGAAAAAATACTCCCCGCCAACTCTTCAAGCAAACAATCACCACTCACTACACACACTAACATCAAAGTGCTAATCCTAAAATGACAGGTGGGGACACTTTGCCAAATTTCCCTGCAGCGGACATTTCGCCAAACACTCGTATCTCTGCTGTCTCACACCCAATCAAACGCCTATAAAACCCGTTTTTGGTAATTTTCCACCCAAATTTTCCCAAATATCCCAATTTCAAAGGTTATTTTTCAACCATTTCAGGTACATTCCTACCTTCCCGGGTACTTTTACCCATGTGACTCGAATCCGACTCCCCTACAGACTGTTTAAAAGGGGGTAGAGGTTGGGTATTCCTTCAAAAAAAAAACAAACAACACACTCACTGATTCGAAGTGAGCATCCATCTCTAAACTCCAGCAAAAGCACCGAATCCACTTCCACCGGTTCCAATTCCCTTTCCAGTGGTACCCTCTCCGAGTGAACACCCCAACTCTATCTTTAAAATCGTCTCCCCTTCCATCTGATCCCCCTCTCCCGTCTTGCCCAGAAACTCAGCCACACGACCATCGGCCCCGACCCTTAACCTCCCAATAACCCGCATTCTGAAATACACCGGAAAAATGGCACCAGAAT
>JAPYMA010000095.1:0-37341 GCA_035041965.1 Anisakis pegreffii | reverse complement strand
TCTATATGGTTGAATTAAAGGCTGGTGTAATAACAAGTTGGCGTATACAGTGCGTTTCTGAATGTCCGCAAGCACGTCGCATCACTGGCTTTTGCTGTCGTTTGTGTGCGAAACCAATTCAAACAGATGATCCGTGCATCACATGTGATTTCGTACTTGGTCAATGGTATCACTGTTATCGAGTTGCATGTCCCGTACTTGACTGTCCCCTTTCTGAGCATCGAACCCTACCAAATAAGTTGGTTTCCATTATTTTTGCAACAATGATTACTCCATATTTATCGTCTTCTTCTTCACTCGTTGCTTGTTTCAGAATCTTCCGAATTTATTTCAGTCAGAATAAAAAACTCGAATGAGCATTACGGGCATTGAAGAACTGAATGTAATCTGCTCAGTTGCTGATCACCTTTCACAAAAAATATATCATGCAGATGTTGTGCAGAATGCAAAACGTATCGCGTCTCTGATACAGTTGTCAAGGCTGCCAACGATCTACCAAAACTGTACTGTTCATTTCGTGGTGGACGATTCAGAGTTGAAGAAGTTTTTCGTACAGATCCATGTACCAGATGCATTTGTCAGCAAGGCGGTATTTTTTGTCGAAGGTAATTAATCGTAAAAGTATATGTCTGATAATTTCAAACAGCTTGTTATGATAAAACGAGAAAGAGGACATTTTGATTGTTTTCAACTTTGTACGCTTGTTCATTGAAACTAGTTGGGCAATTTTCCTTGGTAGTTTGACGGTTGAAAAAAGTAACGTTTAGTCTATTCAGTTCAGCTGCAGTATTTATACAATCACTGTTCCAATCATTTTGCATCTTTCACGGTGAAAGAAGAGATTTATTACGTTCAGTCAATGCTCTTTGCATTATTGCAAATGAAATTCTCCCGAATCAGTAGTTTTTTTTAAATATGGTATCTCCGAATTCCGTTACCATTCCCATAACTTTATGTGGAAATTCACTAATTTTGAGAGATATGTATTCCGAAAAAAATATTCTGTTCATGACGAATATCTATCGGTTTTGAACTGTGGAACGAATCTGAACTGACTGATAATTTTTCAGATTCGCATGCCCTTATACGCAATGTGATGCATCACGAAGTTTCTATCGAGAGAATGTTTGTTGTTCATTTTGTCACATTAAAGCTCGTCGCTGTCGAATTCTTTCACCAAATGGCACAATTAATTACGTACAGGTGTTTATTTGCATTCATTCAATCACCTACTCACTATTCCAGTATCATATCGACGTTATTTCCTCAGCTGAGCAGATCTCATATAAATTAAGAAATGCACATCCTATTTCAGTTGTTTTAAACTTATTTTTATGCAGCACGACATAATCGCCACGACATATTTTTATGAAAGCATTCTCGTTTTTCAGTGAAGAAAACATTCAATTCCTGAACATTTGAAGAATTGCAAAAACGCAGTCTTGATAGCTGTTCAGTGGGCAATGAGTCATGCTAAATTTCGTGCATGGAGCACTTCAAAATCATTTTTTTCATAAAGCATGGTCATCAATGGAGAACAACGGAATGCACGGAATGTTCATGTGATAATGGACGAATTATATGTGCAAAGGAGAAATGTAGATGGAAAGGTAAATGTCCTCGAGGGAGGCGATTGAAGAAGGTCGATGGATCCTGTTGTCATGATTGTGAATTGAGTGAGTATTGTACTTTTTCACAAATGCAGAAGTAAGAAATGACAATTTTGTTTGCTTGTTCATTCACTCATCAGGTGGAAAAATTATCTGCAGAATATTTGTTCAGTTAGACGGCTTTGTTGCCACCTGGTTAACAGGATGCAACTATTGTCTTTTTTCAGGAGAAGGTACATGTACGGTATTCGGTGATCCCCACTATATAACGTTTGATCGTTTAGGATACTCATTCCAAGGTTCTTGCAGTTATGTTTTAGCTCAGGAATGTGCATTGAGAGGGTAAGCCTTTACTGAAACAACTGTTCCGCACAAGAAGTGCGCCTAGCGAAATCCCAAAAGAAGAATTACGGATCAAAACGTTCGCTTGTTAATCGGGTGACTCTTAGCAAGTCAATAACCACTATTCACTTGCGTATGCCATCGCAATTTTTTAACTGAGTTTGCCAAATTTCTTCGCACATTCATACAATGATTCATTTCATAGTTATTTATATTTAGTATGCATAGATTACAAAGATTAGGAATTATTCTGCTGTAAAACGTCAGTGAGAATTATGAATGCACAACATTGAAGGTGGAATTCTTTGTGTGGTGATTCTAAAGCTTAAACATCCGCGTTTTTTATCACGTTATTAATAGCAAAAAAAGAAATCGTTTGTTTATTTGCTTTTATTAATAATGACAATTTTTCTCTTTGTCGTTTTATTGTTATCATTGCGATAAGGTGGCAACACCGATTAAAATGACGAAAAACACATATATTTACCAAATATGCTTACCAAATCATGATATAGTTGTACGATTCTGAAGTGAATAACGGAATGAAATGTGAAAGAATGTTTCAGTGATGTGCCAGAATTCATTATTATCGCTCATAATGGTGGTCGTTATATGGCCGCGTGGACACGTCGCATTTCAGTTCTTGTATCACTGCATAACGGCTCTTTTTTTGCCATTCACTTATTACCGAATAAGGTTCTAATCATTCATTGCATTCATTTTTTTGTATATAGAAAATATTGTAAAATTTCATAGCTATTATTCGGCATCGAATGCACACTATTAAATTTCACCTAATGAGCGATTACATAAACATATGCGCATTAGTTAAATTCATGCAAGCAATAAGTTTTCCATTATCAATTAGTTTGCTTTTTGTCAAACAAAACGCAATGATCGTTATCGAGAATCATCACTCACTATTGTCTTCTTCTGCAACTTTTTTTTACTCACATCAGGACACATTTCAGCAGAGATAGGCGTTAGCGCGCTAATCCGCTATTAGCGTTAGCGATTAGAGCGCTAACGTGTTTAGTTAGTGGAATTTTTAGCGTTAGTGGGTTCATTGTCGTTGCTTAGCGGTTTAGCGAACTAATTTTTTGCAAACGTTAGCGGATTAGCGGACTTATTCCGCTAACCGTACCTCTGTGAGTGAATACGTAAATCTTCCACCACCAAGGTATGTAAATACGCTGTAACACTGCACTGAATTCAAGCCTACCCTACTCGTACCCTCTCGAACGGTTCGCTGTTGAGTATTCAATCAAGTTATTGTTGTTGTTGATCACTGTTTACCAAATTTTATCATCGGTCATTGATAGGAGAAATTTGAAGGGCATTATTATTTCAAATGTAGGAGATGATGGATGTGTGCAATGCGATTAGGTAATTATTATCGATGAGAACTAATGAGGAAGAAGCAATGATCGAAAAAATGTTAACTGGATGGATGTGCGATTGATGATTGCACTGTACATTGTTGTGACATCGAATTGTACGCGAATTTTGATATAATTAACAAACCGATGATTATTAGTGACTGGTGATTTTCTGGCGTTTATTGACTTACTTACCGGTGATTGTTATTGACTGATAATTATTGACTGTTGTTGAATGATTCAATAAAGATTTTCAACTGTTTAACGTCGCAGTGAGGTTTTCCCTTTACAAATAAACGGTACTGATGCAAATTTTGAGAGAAAGTTTCAAATTAGCGATTAGCGGATCAAATTTGCTTGATTAGCGGATTAGCGTTAGCGCTCCGCTAGTTTTTTGGCGATGTTGGCGTTAGGAATAGCGAATGTAGTTGTTAGGTTAGCGGATTAGCGATTAGCGCGCCAACTTCATCCGTTAGCGTGCCCATCACTGCATTCCAGCAACAAGAAACTCGACCTTCGCTGTTAAATGTTCTATTGATTCATTTTCAAGGTTGTTCGTGAACGCGGTCGTACAGTTCAGTTACCGTATATTCGTCTTGAAGACTGGCCCGAATATAGAGTTGCTGAGGACCCGAGTAAAGGTCATGTGGTGTTGTCGTTGAATGTGATCGGTGTTAAAGTGATATGGGATGGTGAATCATTTGCCGAAGTGATACTGTCAAAGAAGCATCAATCAAAGGTCTTCAATTCTTTCAATTAGAATGGAGAACGAAAAATTTTTTTTCTTCGGTGGCAAACAAAGTTCGATTTGTCGTGACTACCAACCGATCAGTCACAGTTGACTTCGGTCGGCATCGAAGAAAATTAAAGGCATTGAAAATCGTTTTTTCTTGTCAGTTACAGCCGCCGAGAAACGGAGATTTGCTGCTTTCAACTTCTAGGTAGTCGTTGAACCATAAAACGCCTTTTCATTATTTGAAACGTATTTTTCTCGATGCGACTCCACATCCAACAGTTTACTGAAATGTTAATTATAATGTAGCAAAATGATACCCTGTTGTCTCAACAAGCTTCAGGTATGCGGTTTGTGTGGCAACTTCAATGGAAATCCCGATGATGACCTCTGGCCTCAATATGGTAGCTCAGTGAGTTCAACAGTTGATGAATTTGCACAATCTTGGCGTTATGGTACGAAGTGTGCATCTGACAACAATCTTCTCTTCCTCAATAACAACAGAAAGAAAGAGTGAATTCTGTTCAGAAATTAGTTCTTTTTGAAGTTGTTCTTTTTGATGGATCGATCGAAGCAGCACATTTAAGTTTGCGTATTGAACGGTGATACAGCAGAATAGAACGAACAGTTAAGATATTATAATACAGTCTGTTCTCTTTATCCGAGCGGTCGAGTAAGAAGAACAGTCAGTGATTATACTCGATCAAACCGCTTATATTCGATTCAGCCACCAGAGAGAAAATGTCTAGATGGCGACTGGTGTAATGTTGTGAGCAAAACTTAAAAACTTCAGTAATTTCCCTAAGCCATTCCTATTCTGCTGAACGTGCTGATTTTTCGGTTAATTCGGACTGGTAACGGCGGTTCAGTGAATCCCCACATAAGGCTTCCCCCTCACAACACTATTCCAAAAGATTGCTCTTTTTTCTGGACCTCAAGAATCCTCACTGATCAATAGAATCTTCTAGCTCTTTTACTCAAATCACTGTACAATCTCAGATGCGTATATCTTTCTTAATTCACATTATGATTCAAACACTACTCTTTCGTCTTGTTGATGAATCAAGAGAGATGATACGAAAAAACAATTTCTCTGAGTCATTCTGATATCATTGAGATTCAGCGCTACTTTTTTTGGCGCCCAAGCACCGGTTGGTATATATAACAATTTTCCAAAGTTCGCTGTAAGTTTTGAAAAATTCCAGAAATGCTCATATTTTAGCTACTAATGATGATGGAATTAATTCCATTACTGCATATCACTTAAATTAATATTTTCAGTTGAATTCGATTGGAATCGACTAGTGCTGATGGAATGGTTTCGTTAAAAAAGCATATCCCAATCATGATAAATATCAGTTGGGAAGGAAAACAACGATAGCTGACACTTCCATAAAAATAATGTATAAATGGTTAAATTCATACGTGCTAATATATGTGATGGATGGATCAATGAATGCTGCAAATTTCACATTAGGAGAGATATAACATAACAATACAGCTACAAGTACTTATTAATGAGTCATCGAATACACTAGCCAAATGATTAACAAATTTACGTAGGCACAAACTGCGAGAAAACCTCTTTGTAATCCCGAACATTGTTACCGACAAATGCTTGTCTTATTTCCCGTTGCATTTGATCCAGTGAAATTCTACACCCCTCAACTCATACCTTCCCCTCCCCATAAAAGTCTTTTCTGCGTAAGTCGCTGATTTCAAATGATGAACGAATGAACGAATTGTCTTTCTTGTATCAATCAATTGCTTCCATTAATTCTAAATAAATAAATATTTTTCGATTTATTTCTTCAAATGATTGAATATTTATATTTTTAATATTCAGCTGGTTCGACAGTTGAAACAGATCAGCAATACCCACCAAAACAGTCTAAATATATATATATATATATATATATATATATATATATATATATATATACAGATATTCACATTACTGCTTGAACTAAACAATCCAATTAACAGCTTTTGCCTTTTTGTTGAACGATAAAGGCCGATAAATTCAATCACTCTGTTGTCAGAGATAACGACTAATTCCTCTTTTTCTACAATATTGTAAACAACAACAAAGATATCAGCAATGAGACAAGCAGATGCCCAACTAACAACTCTTTATTAGTGAGCCCCTAACAGTGTTGCGCTAACGGTACTGGATCGCTGTTGCGCAAATATGCTATACATAATCGTAGAACGCATGAATTATTACTTGAGATTCCAACTTATAACATCAACAATTGATTTCTTTTTGAAAAATGCATGAATCAGTTACAAGGAGTGTCGTGTGCCACTCAGAATAACTTAAACATGAATTTCAGAGATAATATGAAAATGAATTCGTAGATTCATCCAATACAAATGAGCAATTTTGTGGAGAATTCAAGAAGCCAATATAACAATAACAAATTTAACATTATACAACAGGTAGCGAAGTGACTGCCTTTCCATGCGAGTCGATTAAAACTCAGTACACATGAGAACGATCATAACAAAAAGTCATCTCTTTGATTGTTATAATCAAGTACATGTTCTCTGATCTTTGAGCTATTTGTCCATGTGACAGTATCTTGCATATTTCGGGTAACTAGGAACGCGGGATCCGTAATCAACTCAGTTCCCACGCGGACATGACCCTGTTCAACGAAATTGCTTGCCACACGTATCGAATCGGCCATTTCAAGGCGATACATTACAACCTAAAACGATGATGTTTAATTATTCGTACTTCATACACTCAATTTGTCTTCCACTAAACAAAGTTGCTATGCCACATACAAGAAAATGTGTGAGTTGCAAGACGGTTGAGTAGCACGTTATTTTCCAAAAGGTGTATGTATGAAAGAATTCGCTAGATGAATTGAAAGTTTTATTTCAGATAAATTGATTTTTGATAGATTCCTTAAATATGGATAATTATTTGCTTTCAAAACGGTAATGAACAAACTGGTAATCGACGTCTGCAAAACGATGATGCAGATATTTTGCTGGCTCGTTCAAGAGAATCCTCACTAGGGATCAAACCGATTGCGTACAATTTTGCAAGAAGCTTTCGTGTGAAGTTTGTGCGAACTGGATCACCTAATGGCAATTCTTTAATCTTGTCAGCCAATTCTCGAGTCTGCAATAAAACTATCGACTTAACTCACTACTATTGAATTAATCTTACTGATAATGCAAGGAAAAAACATTTGTATTGTCATTTGATACAGTTTGCTAAGATAATAATTCGCTATTTCAGACAGGCAGCAACTAAACAACATGAACATGAATTAAAAACTTTCCCCGTTCAAATGGAGACAAGTGAAAAAAATTAGAACTAACATTTGCAGCAAGTGTGTTGTACAGTGAATAATGTTGCCGACTTTTGATGTGATAGCGACGTAATACTTTTGCCTCATGAAGATTGTTATCGATATCCCACGAGATGAAGTCAACCTTCTTTAACAACTTCTTTTCGTGAAATTTTAACTTTCTCACCATCTTTTCTCAGTCAATTTATTCGGAAAAACAAGCAACGTTGGTTTCGTTCGTTTCAGAGCATATGTGCACTGTCGTAAGATGCCACAACACACTAAATGTCTGCACGATAACCACCTCCTTCTGTTGGGAATCTGTAACGTTTTGAGAAGTTTCATAAGTGTTGAAAGTGGCTTGAATGAACATCATGTTGTGAAAAAAAGATAAATCGGAAACATTGCAGCACGTCTGTCTTGAAATTAAGTGCCAGCCTCATTGTAAGCAAACAGTAGACCTAAACTTAAGTTTCAATTGATGTCTGTTGTAGTATGTTGTGGGCAACGAGGAATTTCGGAGACTTTTAGGGGCGACTGCATCCCTGACATCGAATTTCATCCCGGATCTTCTCCATCCCCGACTTTTACGGAATTGTAGGGATCCCTGTTCTCCTAAGTTTGATAAAAATAATATAACAATAGTAGTAAAAATAGTAGTAATAATAATATATAATAATATAATAACAATACTAATAATAATAATGTTAATAGTAATAATAATAACAATAATATTAATATTGTTACTGATAATAATCAGGTCAATTCGAGTCGCCTGATTAACATTAGCACGTCACCATCGATAAACGCTATAACCATTCAGCATGCCTTCACAGCAGTATCGCGATAAACACAATGTATATTGAGCATGTCATACAATATCAGTCTTTTCTTACAATTTACATTTACAATTGGATCGCTGAATCACAACTGATAACCACATAATTGTCGCAGCCACACTTCACAGTTTCCTACTGTGGCGTAAAAGTGGTGAATAGACATGCTGAACACTTCTAACGGTCATTGATATGTCGATATGGTGTGAAGGGTTCTGGGATGCGCAACAAACTTGAAAGCATAATGCATTTGAATAGATACACAGATTTCCAGTTAAGCGAAATATCACATTCAGGATCACCATTTCCAATCCAATGGTGCTCTCACAGCTGCATTTCTGTTTCCGTTCACCGTCGGATTCTACTGATTGTCCAGTTTTTGGAATGTACATATGTTGTCGGACGATTCTTTAAAATGCAAATATTATTGAAAATTTTGTGAGATACCTTCAGAAATGCAGCTATTTCTCTGAATGTGATCAAAATCGGCCGACAACATATATACTTTTCTGAAACTAGAGAGTTCTGGAAATCCGATGGTATGAAGAAATCACTATGTTTATGGGCAAACCTGGGAGTACCCTTATTTATAGAGAAGATAACAACCCTTATATTTATATAGATATTGCTTTAGTAATGTATGGAACGATCCATAGTGATACAATGTATTTAAACGAGCGCCACGGCGCTACTTGAGGTACCCTTGAGAAATCAGCTATATTTCCCCATGTAAGCAAAATCGCCCGGCGACATATACGTTTTTCTTAAGGAAAGTAACTGAGATAATAATGGACAAATTAATGAAGAATATTTTCAAGTGCGTAATAACAGAATAAGCGGGACTTTGTTGATCAGTTTTTAGAGAAATTTTTATCGCGTTCACAAATCTTTCTCCGATCGAATACCCAAGCATGGATTAAAATATATCTATGGATCAATTACCTCTTTTATATCTTCGCTTATTCTACTAAAATTCATGTATTTACAGCTTGATAAAGCAGTGGAATACACGATAGATATCAAAGATTCAGTCATCGAAGACAATTTGCAAACCGAAAACAGTTTCTGATGACGGTTTGAAAGATCTGTTACGCACACATTCTGGTTCTCTTCAACACTCGTTCCATCATACCGTAATCCGCTGTGCATTACTTTTTTCATCATTTCAATCGTATTACTTCACACAGCAGTTTCTCACAACTCACTGAATTAGAACGGTTTCTGATACACATTTCAATCTACTGTCAAATTTTTCGCATTTTTACTCATGCTCGCCCCAATGTATAATATGATCGTCTCATTTAGTTCTGCTTTTTGTGTTTCAAGATCTGCGTACGTTCTGCAATGCTTGACCAATCTCTCTGCCGTGTAATCATACGTATGTCTGTTGCTGCATGCTCCCTGTGGAGCACTGATTGTCAGTGACGCAGTGTAGCGAGTGGCAAAAGGTCTAATCCCTCTTTTAAACGTTGCCCGAATTTTAGGGGTCTACGACAATTGACCAAGCGACATCTGCCAACACGATGTTTCGCCAAAAAAAGTCGGTCACACAAACTTCGTTCGCGAACGCTTAGGCTTACGCTGAGGCTACGCTTATGTTGAACCTAGACGAAGTTTGTGTGACCGACTTTTTTTGGCGAAACATCGTGTTGGCAGATGTCGCTTGGTCAATTGTCGTGTTCCCGAATTTTAGCCATACGGAATTGTTTGAAAGTGAATGAATGGTTTAGTGGCCGTGCATATTTGAAGTGTACGAATCGCTTAGCAGTTTCGGTGGTTACTGATCATTGTGCGCGTGGCTACATTTATGTTTGTGCATCTGTGTAGTTTCTGCTGCTTCAAATTTGTTTTTGTGAAATGAGCTGTTTTGTGATCTGAACTCTTCCGTATGGTTGAAATTCGGGCTGCAAATTGGTCATTTTTAATATTTTAAGATACGAGACGCCGCGTATGGACCAGGAACTATTGAAGGATCTCGAAACAGGATTGACATTTCCACTAAGGGTAATAAAAACTACCAGAATAACTTTTGGTACTACCATAGTTTCGGGACTACACCACGCGTAGACACGCATGCGTGTGTGAGCCGAAGCCTATGCGTGAGCCTGATCCTTGGATGGGCGCGTTTACTATGCCAGGGAATTACCAATGCGTGCGTGTATGTAGACCCGAAACTATAGTAGTGGTTAACTGTCTTATCCAGAGAAAATATTGCACAGTATAATTGGAATGTCCAGTATCATTCTTGCTATAACTTTATTCGACGGAATATAAACTGTTGTTCATTCTTATATTTATCCATTAGAATTCTTGAAAATTAATTTGATCGATCCAACCAGTAATGCTTTATCGTTTCTGATTTTAGTATTTGGGCTATGTTCCAATCCGGGAATCTTTAAAAATGCTTGCGGATTCGGCTGAAAAGGAAAACTTAACAAGGTAAGCAAGGCTATCGTCACGAATTAATTGTTTGTCCAATCTTTTATCTAAGCTCCAATATAACCAAATTTCTGCAGATAAAATCAGGTGTTTGTAAAATGTGTCCAACTGTGAATGTCGCAAGAAACTGGATGAATTTTCAGGCATTGCATGTATATGGTGTGCAGTCAGCTGGGTCTCTGTAGGCCTAATCCAACTGTAGATGGCCATCTACTATCGGTTTGTTAGTATATGTTCAAGTTCCTACTTGCATTCTTGAAGATGTTTCTGTATATATTTCGGTTATAGTTATTGGATGCACCGTGTGTTCAAAATAAAATGGTTGATTTGAATGTAGCATTGAAAGCATTCACTATACTCGATGAGGATGGGGTACATATTCTGGAATATCATCCTATTGATGTGATTTCTTTCGCATCGCCTGGGAAGGAGGTGAGTTGGATATGTTTCTTTTTATTTCCTTTTGTTGGCTCTGTATTCATTTTATCATTACCATTATTATCATGGATGTTATTTCTGTTACTACAAGTTTAATCACTTTGTTGTTAGTCTTACTTTACAAAGTCAGTTTCAATTAGATATTCTCTCATTTACTTTTTTCGGTTCAGGATCCCTTGAGAGGTGTTCTGTGTTTTGTCTCAAATGTCAGCTCTGAAATGGGACGTAGGTGTCTTGTTTTTATGGAGGAGGATCGAAACATTGATTTCATTATGGGCACTATGGGTAAAATTTTTCATCTCAAAAACCAAGGTGATCATTCGTTTATTTATGCAGTATGTACTGGGGTCGAAAACGAACGATAAAAGCTTCCTTGGTAATTTCTGCGAAAACTGTAGTAGGAAGCCTGAAATTTGGTCTCCCATCCCTGAAAAATCTCTACGGTGTATTTTTTACCATCATTATTAGCCTTAAGATTAATTCCCATCAATATTTTCATTGTTGCTATTGATAATAATACAAAAAAGTTGGTTATTGAGATTCTTAAGAATGTGATTGTTGTTTGTATGATTATTGTAAATTAGGTCATAGCGCGCGACGCGTTAGCGCAGCAGAAACTTCGCAACATCAGACGTTTGCTGCAGGTTTGTTTGGTTTCTTATCGATTGTTTTCATTTTGTTTGCATCAGCCGCAAATTGGTTGCTTTGTAATTCTTCCAAAAAATATTAGTAGCAGTCATATGGTGCAGTTGTATTGAGTTGATTACTTAGTTGTTCAGATCTTGCATTCAGTCACCATATATGTCAGCATCTCTTTATACTTGCTTCAAGCACTATACCGTTACTGCCCCATTCACTAGGGATCACTCCAAAATTATATGTTTTTGGCAAATGCATGAGGACTCTTTTTGTTTATTGATCTCATTGTCAGTTAAGATCAGCTTATTGTTACAATGCTTCAATACACCAACAGTTGTAAATATGACCTCATTGTGGATAAAATCGGTTACTCGTCCACCTCATATACTTAACCATTGACGGTACCACATCTTAGTTAATCCGAGGGTCTCATTGACTTCGCTATGCCATGCTTCATTTGACGGTCCCTTCGCGTTGTATTCTGTCATTTTGTAGCGTGTCATAATTTGTATTCTTGATTGGGTTATTGAACAGTCATTATGAATAGGTCTGCCGTAAGGGATATGCAAATGATATTCTCTGATTTTCAGGACGTGAGTATATTAACGTGAACAGTTTGTCGGTGGCTCAAGGATTGGAAAATGAGCCTTGGTTTCATGGGGAGATTAGTCGTGAAAATGCTGAAGCTCTTTTGCACAATGAGGGTGATTTTTTGGTGCGTATGAGCAGGAATACAGCGAGGAATTTTGTCTTATCAGGAATTGCGAATAGGAAACCAAAACATTTTCTTCTATTGGACGAAAACGATCAAAAGGTTAGCATATTGTTCTTTTAGCGTGCATAATACAAAATTCATTCATGTATTTCTGGCGTTATGTTGAAGTAACGATTGTTTCAAAATATTGTAAAGATATTGTAAAAATTTGTCCATATTTTGTTGAAGAACTGATGAATTTCCAAAGTATATGTATATGGAAATCAATCAGCAAACATCGTGATCTGCTATAAAGTTGCACTTTAAACTTTCGCAAGAGCCTTGTCCTGTCGAATGCTTAATTACGAAGATTATCATTGTTAAAATTCGATATTGCTTCGTTATCGTACAAATTGAATTCTTCGTAATTCGTTATCTGTGATTCCTTTTATTCATTAAGTCACTGTTTAGCATGTGAAAAATGAGATGAATTTGCATTTTATCCCATTAAGGTATTTATTTGCGTTTACAATGCGGGATTATTAAATTTATTTGGTTGTTTTAAGAATGTCAAGAATGGAGGGAGTCATGACGAAATCATGATTATGTAAGGATAAGATTTAGAGCAAGTATTCTTTTGGCATATTTAACGCGTTGTGTATCTGTATGTGTGGCAGATATATAGGAGAATATGTAATTGAACTCATTCTAACTCAATCAATAATCTATGTATTTGAATCGCTACAATATTTCGAATCATATTCAATAGATATGTGCGGATCAGCCATCTATTATGTTATTATTATGCGATTATAATAAACGTATCAAAAGTGAACAATAGTCAATTTCTCATCTAGGTCATCACTTCCAACTCATTTTGAAGTGTCCTTCTCATTCTTATGTTCACGTTCTATATTTTTCCTTCTAAAAGTTTTGCACTATCCTTTAAATACTCTTACTGCTTAGAACTTGCAGCTGTAGACATTAAATATGCACGTGTCATAATCGAAATATTCTCATTTGATAATCACAAACTTCATCAATTTGAAACTGAATTGCATCATCGCATTCTAAAATAGAATTAAGTGTTGAAATGTCAAAAAACTTCAGGTACGCAAACAAAGTCAAGTATTCGAAACAATAGTGCAACTAATAGAACATCATCGTGCACGGAATGTACCAATTATCTCTGAGGGTAGTGAATTACATCTTCTACGGCCTATTCATCGATAAACATTTCGCGGATAATTGATCTATGTGCAGTTGTGTCTCGTCTCAATTATTATAGTTATTATCTGTGCTGTTTTGTTACTCAACTCACAATATTCACTGTTGTTATTGCTCATTATCAGCTGAGTGACTGATCAGAAAAAAGCGATTGAAAATGCGTGCAGCGTCATTTCACGTCGTGACCAGCACGCTTGTTCTTATTTTGATCATATCTGTAAACTGTATGCGCATTCTGGATACGAGTGTATCATGTGATCAGGTTATTTTATTTTATTGTTATTCATCATTTTGTTTTCTTTCAACAGTGTTTTTCTTTCAGTTTCTTGATCTGTGCTTAGTCTTTGCAAAGGTCGCTTGTCATTCTTTGATTGAAAGCTAATGAGCCTATTTTCATTTTTTGAAATGTGAGTTATTCAAATCTTACTTCTCAATCTTCATCACCGATGACCTCATCTTCATCATCGTTATTGTTATTTCCGTTAACATTATTGAAATATCTCTATGGTACCCACCGAAAGCACAAATATCATATGTTCCATCAGATTCTCTTTTTATTATAGTGTACTTAATTTGCAATGATTATGTTCTACATGTCGGTAATACACCTCAGAAGTTTATCAGACCTTGTTCATCATCTTAAAAAGTTTGTTTCCGATCTTATTCGTCTGTGTATTCGCTACTTTACTGTTTTGCTTAAAATTAGTCATGCTGTAGGTAAGATTGGTGGCTATGAAAAGCTTTCACACTGATTCGCCTTCAAACCTAATTTAAACGACTGTGTTTCCTAGAGTTCAGCGTAAGATATCAGTTAAGATTCAGTCGCTGCATAATTATATCTCATTACTTTGAAATTAAGGCTAATGATCTTATAAGTCTTTATCATAGCCATCCAAACTTAACTAATGTTCCTCAAAGATTCTTTATGCCTGCTTTCCGCTATTCTTATACGTGATATTTTTACGTTATGTTTCAGAAGTGATATATAGAGATTATTTGTAAATGAAAAATATAATGAATAAAATCATTTGAATATATGAGTGAACACGAATTTATGTTCGCTTAAAATTATGTTCGAGTGATGAACATCATCAGTTTCATGGTCTCCTCAATTGATCTGTCTATCCAAGTTCTAGTTGCTACATCATGAAAGCGTTTGAGATGAGACGTTACTCTGAAAATGTCAATCTTTTCAATAATCATATTCATGAATTGTTCATTGACTGTGAAGCTTATTGATTGATTTGGGACACAGAATGAGTTCCTGCTGAATGTGAGATTCGAAGAACCGTTCCGAGGAATCATATATAGTGAGAAGGGATTTCCAAATTGTGTACACATCAACGCTTCAATCATTTCGCAGTCCAGTTATGCTGTGAAAGTAGGTTTATTCATTGCTACATTTACACTCAATTCTCGCATACATAATCACATTCATGTATAAGATGATAATTTCAAAATCTGCTTTTTATTCGAGTACAAGTAAATTGATTTTAACTCTTGCAATTTGATTATTTTTCAAACTATATCCAAATGTATTGAAAAGGAAATACCTGAAGGTACCATTAAATGGCTGTGAAACGTCATTAAATGAAGAAGGGAATCTAGAGAATGCAATAGTGATTCAAGAAAGTGTTCATGGTATTCAAGCATCCGATAAGAAATATCTTCTAACGTGCATCCCAGCATCTTTAGTCACTCGGTAATCACTTCGCTTCGATATCTTTAAAAGATATTGTGACACAAGTTCATAGTATATCAAATTGGAAGTTGATTGGTTTCGTTGGTAAATAAAATTAGAGAAGTTGTTTGATGTCATTCATTTTCGCTGCATATTCAATTTTGATGCCACGAACTCTAATTAAAAATTCGCATCACGTTCCAGTTGTTTTCTTAATCACCTGAAAAATGATTAGAATAAGAGCTGGAAATTTTTAAAAATTTATTTTATATTCTTAAGCGAAACGATGGCTGTCGTGAATTTTGGTGGTGTTACGGTACGGAATTCATTCGCAACTCCATCGAATATTCTGAGAGGTCAGAGTTCATTTGAGAAGCAAATTAAATACTCGGTGCAGCTATTAAGTACCGATACTGGTGAACTTATCGATCCACTGTCAACTCCTCTCACAGTTGGTGATCCAATTGTAAGTATCACTATTGATTATAGTTTTTACTTTCAGTCAGATTGGCTTTTCTTTTTGAACTTGATTTCACTGGTTTAAGATTGATATTTGCCGAACTGGAAGTTAACGTTCGCAAGTTCAGAAAGGGGTTGATGCTCTAGATTTATTTGGCGAAGAAAAGGTAATGGTAACGTGAAGAATTATTTCTCTATGAACTCATGTGTGGTTGAGAATGCATTGACAATAGAAGCGCATAGTGTAAAGTGTCGAATTTAACTTAACAAAATGATCATTATTGTCAGCAGAAATCATGCCTGCCTCAATTTTCAATGGTCTCTTCAAATGATCTGTCGTTCCAGTTTAAAAATGAATTGTTTGAGTGTGAGCATTGAAATACATTCTTTTATCTCGTCTCAAGAGGTTGATGAAAGATTGAAGCTTTTGAAATATTACAATCGGTTTATCTTCCGATAGTTTTGCGGTGTTTGCAATGCGAAAAATATCTGTCGGTGATTGCATATTAAAATGAGCGAATTCACATTGCAGAAGAATTTTTGAGAGAAAAATAATTGAATAAAATCATTTATTGATCATTTTTCATACGGAATAGAGAATCATGCAAAACAATTTATTCACTGCTAATTCAGTAATCTCGTTTCTGCAATCGCAGTCTTCATAGCATTTTTCGGAACAACAAGTAGTCCTTCATTGTTTGATACCAAAATAAACCTTTATTTCAAGAGGTTTTAAATGTTTCTACCAGTGCGCTAATTTGTTCATTTGTGCATCATTTGAGAAAAAATCTTCAACGATATTAGTAAAAGCAGTCATTCAATATTTACTTCTGAATACTTTTGTTAAGATGGACACAAAAAGTTGTCGTTGATGTTCTGCTTTTTGACAGATTTAGAATGAATGTTTCTGCGACCACACACGAAATTGCCTTAAAATGGACCAAATATATGGTTGATGTAATTTACATGCGTTCAATGAAACACGAAATATTTTCACTAGTATGCTGGATCGCAAAAACTTTAAATTCCTTATGAAGAATGAAAGGAAACGGGGTTAAAGAACGTATTCGTTATTCATGAGTTACCTATGATAGGTGGTTGGATCATTTACGTTCAGAATATAATTTGTCGCGTTTAGACTTACGTCATTCGTGTGCCAGTTATGTCATTGTCGTCGGATGCACGTATTGGACGATGCTGGGCCAAGGATTCGAGTTCATTTTTGGATTTGTCCGATGATAATGGCTGTAGCTTACAGTTGAAAGGCGATGTCTGGAGGCAATTCGAACGCATTCAAAGTAGTCAGATGATTGTATTCAAGAATAAAATCAAAGCATGGGCATTTCCAACGAGGTTGAAAACAATCCCATCATTATTGAAAGCTGTGAAATAATTGTATGCCTAATTGGCTTATTGATCAGTTTTTGATGCGCTTATTTGTGTCTTATATTTTGTAATTTTACATGAATGAATAATGCATCTAATCGCCAACTTATGACGACAATTGGGTTGGAGAGTTTCGTCGTAAGTCAGACTTGGTGGTAAGTTCGACTGCAGTTAGGAACTAGCAGTTCGTAGAGATCAAAATGTATTAGAAAAGCGGGAACAGGATCTTTAATTGTAATCAGATTCATCTCCTTTAGTAATCTCTGGAAAAAGGCTTCGGAAGTTTGTCTCAAAGTCTTCAGTATCTCTAAAAATTTCCCACTATAACCTAGTTTTGAGTTGCCGGTTTGTTTTTCTGTCAGGACCCTTCTGATGAAAAATGTTTGTTCACCACAAACAACTCCAAATTCATTTTAAACGAAACGAATTCTTCACTCTCGTTTTCTCCCATTAAAGTGGAACAACACCACTTTAGTGACGAAAATCAGGAAAGACATTGTGTCGAAACTCAAAAATGACTGAAATACTTGGTGAATGCTGCTCATTAAGTCGAACATTTTTAAAAAATTCCTCAACTTCGATCAAAAACGTTCGTAAACGAAACGGTGTTCATAAGATGGAAGAAACTTTTGCCGAAAACTTTATGGTTTGCCCGAATTGTTCGTAAACTGAAGCGTTCATAAACCGAGCCTTCATTCCATAAACATCTAACGTTTTCAGGTGTATCTGAGTAAATACGTACAAAATTATTTTAATGAGCCCTCGAGAGTGCCGAGTAAGATCACGTGTTGTTAGAAAACTTTTAAAAAACCATATTTATGGATGTTATTTTGTTAAAATCGTCTATCAATTCAGTTTAAACGGCTGACATGTCATTGTTGTTATATCGAAACTGTTTTCCTGAGAGAGACTTACATTTGATCGCTCTAAATAAAAAAATTATCATTCAGTGTTTCGCATTAGTCAAACGTCATGAGTTGACGATTTGCTGCATTTCATTTAGTTATTTTCAGTTTTCAAAACAGTTCTAGGTCCTTATTTTACCGAATAGCTTTTGGTTTAGCTATTCCCAAGTGCAGTAGTTATGAAAACGACGGAAGATTCTGAGAAGTCATTCATTTGTCATGAATTTTACTCATTTAATTATGGACTCATGACGTTTCTAGTAACGAAGTGAATATATACTGCAACTTGCATATTTGCCATAATCAATGCGATGAAGTGTCTTGTCCGAAACGTGAAAGACGACATCAGAACGCGGTCACTTTATTCGGAGATACCGAGCAAACAGATATCCACATGATTGGTACTAAATGGCGTTTCGTCGAGTCTGCTAACCGAGAGGTTTATTCAGTAATTATGTTTATACTTTCAACTTGTCATTTTGCCGTCCCGTTACTGTGCAAATATGAGAATATTTATATACACATATCGTATCGTATGCATTTGTATGAATCAGGGGTCCCTAGTAATCTGATTGTGCGTGACCGAATTGCGAAACTACTGCATTTGTCTTTTTCAATGTTTTTTCATCTCTTATTCTTCAATCCCTTTGGAAAGCTTTCATTTTTTATAAGAAAGGTGTTTTTTTAAGTCGCGAATGGGTTTTTTCTTCAGTTTGATCAGTCTGTATTTCAGAACCGGTTTCTTTGACGAATCATTATTGAGTGTTTCAAATAAAGAACAATTACAGCTGAATCGGGAAAAGTAATTATCTTTAGTTGAGAAAAAGCATTTGCGTTAATTTCTTCAGAACTTGTAAGATTACGTTGAAGACGGCTCATTTCAAAGGATGACGTAATATGGAATCAAAAAATCAAGCAGATCGAAGCGCGTGATCTATATTTGAAAATTTGATATCGGATGCGTTTATAGGCTGTATTTTTCACTTTCAGTACTCCTTTACATTCGACATATATGAAAAGCTCAATAACTTAAGTAACGCATTTCAATGAAAATTGATCATTGCTGTTTTTTTTGGTACAATTGTTGGATTTTATGATTTCGTTTCCTAACTACTGGAAAGATGGTCACTGAAAAAAGCGATAGATCATTGATTTGTGGCACTTAAAAATGATGGAAACAGTACTGTACTGTAGTGATCATAGTGATTGTTAGGTCAGCTAATATTGTCAATGTCAACATTTGAAAAGGCTTGTTCATTCAAGTTGTATATTGAAGACCATTACAATGCTGCAATTTTTCGCATTATCGCTTCGATTCGATTGCGTTCGAAGACAACAAATTTGATTGTTAATTTGGATGAATTCGAAAGGTAATTATAAGCGGGTATTGCAGTAATCGGTGAAACTAATTGTGGTTTAATTTCAGCACGTGCAGTTGCCAACCGATTCAAGAACAATCGATGAATGCAGTATATTTGCGGTGTCATTCTCGATTAATAAAATATTGGTGTATTGTACAATATTTGTGATGTTACTCGTTTTATTGGTCTTTTTTAGTTCACTTCATCGGAAATGTTTTAAATTGAATGTTTATAAACCAAAATAAATACACTTGTTAATCATTCCATTTGAATTTATACCATACAATTTCGTTTGTTTGCTGTTCCACTTAAATCATCTTCGATCGCATTCATTGTAAAATCATCAATCTTTTGTCACTACTATTATTATTGCATTTATTATTATTATTATTATTATTATTATTATTATTACTATTATTATTATTATTATTATTATGAGTATCATCTTGTGCGCTTCATATGAATGAGTGAATAAATATCTTTGGATTTCCGACAGTGCCACTGTAACATCAAACTACAATGCATGATGATATGGATGCCTTGCGAAAGGTGAACTTAATTTTAAAAACCTAGTGCTTGAGAGTGAACCAGATTCGATCACAATAATTTTATTTGGTGATCACTGTAACATCCACTCATACTAATGAAACTATTTTCCGTAGTCAGAAAATGATAAACGACTTATTCTTGAACTTGAACCGACAATCTACTGTAAATGTTGCGAATTTTGATTTGTTAACTGCTACTTTTGCTTTGTAAATGAATGTGATGTTGGGTGCTAATGATGATGAAGATCAGTTTCTTAGATAATCATTTTGTGTGTGTATAATCATGAAATTTATGTGTTTGGATAAACCAGTTAATCTAGTAGACAATCGAGTGATTTGTTGAGGCAGGCGATTAATAGTTGGTGTATTGATGCTGAACAATATAGGTATATGGAATTGGAGCGTTTATAATGAGGTGTTAAGAGCATGAAATTGGTAGGCAGGGTTGCGAGGATGATGAATTGTATAGTGGTTTTATTGCAATGGGTTAGGTGTTTGTGGTTGGTAGTGCTATCAAAAAACTGTCATTTATATCTTTTGTCAACATCGTACAAACCAAACCGACTTTACCTCCCTTGTCAATAACTTTTTCAATAATTTTTCGATTAGGCATCTAAAATTTATTTTCTTCTATGGTATGCTTTATTTAAACGTACTATTCCCACACCACTGCAATATTGTACCCTTACACTAACTTCTAATGCTAATACTACTAATACTGTTTACTTATTATGTTTGTGGATAATGGTGAACATATAACCAATCAAATTCACACTTGGTTTCGTTCATTCGGACTATTTTATTGACGTCGAACTAACGTCCTCTTACATTACAGTTTAAAGCAGCATCATCAGCTGATTGTCGAATTGACTCATTCGATTACCTAGTTACATATAACCACAAACGCACACCGTCCTATTAGTTGGGAATATCAACTTTATTTGATGGAATTGTTGCAGACCATTTTGTGCGTATTGTTTTCATAATAACTGTATTTTAATAATTACTTTGCTATCACTTACTGAACGATTACGGTTGTACGGCGATTCAATGGAACGTAAGTGTCAACGAAATGAAAATGAATGTGTTCTTCGAATGCGTTGTCGGTGGATGATGCATTCAATATCAGTCATTACTTTGATTTATTTATCAATGATTCCTGCAAATGCACTGAGGTAAGGTGATACTCGTAACTTTATTCATCTTATTAAGCGATGATTTAGTCATTTTACAGTGTATCGACTGAAACCACTCAGCAATCAGCAATTCAGTTTTCTTCATCAACTCTACATTAACAATCATGACGTAGGTTTTGCATTGTCTATTTCTTTTAATCTTTTACACTCTGTTTATTACTCATTGATTGTATAATATCTGTATATTTGCGTTGTTCAGCTGGATTTTTGGAAGGAACCAATAAGAGTCGGCGAACAAGTGCACGTAATGGTGAGCGATGAGACTGAAAAACGTTTTCTTGATTCAATAAGCCAGCAAAACATCAGCTATTCACTTATGATTGACGATGTTGAAAAGTCAGCTTTACATCTGAATATTTGCTATCCTCTGAACTGATGAAGTTTCATTCATTCATTCTCTTTCTTCCAAGAAAAATCGAAGCTTCCAAAGATTAGAATGAATGACCATTTCATCAACCATTGAACGGCTTAGATTTCTTTGCTCATAACAAATTGATCAGTGATGCGATCGAGTCAGCTGTCAAGAAAGGGAGACAAAAAATATGATGTCAGATCAAGTGTGAATATAAGAGAAAGATTTCAATTTTGAAGTTTTTCATTGATTTGAGATTGATACGATGACTTAAAGAAATGAACTTGTGTTAGAAATTGAGTATAAAACGTTCGGAATGCGTGTTATTAAATTTCAGAAAGATTCTGAACCAAAAGAAAGCATCAGAAAAGATAAGAATGCAGCAAAAGAACAACTGGTTACATGATGCACCACACGATCGTGTCACATTCAGCTTAGCTCATTATCATTCATTCGATGATATTATCAACTATCTGAACGCACTTGCTATCACATATCCAGATCGTGTACGTGTCATGCCAATTGGTATTACGCATGAGGGACGTCAGATACCGCTAATCCAAGTGCGTAGTTGTTTTTGGCATCAATTTTCGATTTATTTATTGACTATTCGATGGCACATTCTCTAAAACGAGTATTGTTCATCAAATAAATGAAATGTGGTGATCGCAAAGTTAAGCATTAAAACCAATAATCTCTCACACGTCCCGATTAAATGAAAAGAGTACATCACTCAACAACAACAAACCTCATATTCGTTAATAATGCATTCTGTGGCTGGAAGTTGAACGCAATTCTATGGAAAGAAAAAAAGATCAATCGCGCGGAAGTTTTTTCGATTACAAATCATATAATTAAGTCGATTGCTGGCGCTGAACCAGAATGAAACTTCATTTATTAAAAATTGTTGACGATGGTTCAGATCGGGAAACCATCTCGACGAATGAAACCTGGAATATGGATCGATGGAGGAATTCATGCTCGTGAATGGATTTCACCAGCTGTCGTACTCTATATGATCAATCAAGTCAGTTCTGTTCTTCGTTAAGCATTCTTGACTGCAAATGAGGATTCGTGGAGTCGCACTGATGCGTAAATGACATCTTTTCAAATTCCATACGAACGGATAATCTTGATTGGTGCTTTCGAAATTATCGCTGTTACTACAAAGCCGAATGAGGCTAATTGTTGCAACTTAAGTGCCTTTTTTGCATTTTTTTGAGGAATTTGAAAAACTTCAGACTTGTGTATTTCTTTAAACGACAGAAACATTTATCATCGATGATGAATGCAAAGTATACTAAAATACCAATACTGGTGTTGTTAACAATTTAGAGAAAATGAAAGTATTGGAAAGTAGTGGCAAATTGATGATCGTTGAAAAGACTGTTTGATTGATCGCTTCCTAGACTTATTCATTTATTATATTTCAATTGACGTTTTCGTATTCATTCCATTCTTCTGCATGTACAGAAGAAAATACAAGATAGAATAATACAAGTATCATTCAGACATGCAACACACATCATCCCAATTTTCGCAATAATTTTAGTTTATTCTCCCTCTCTCTTTTCACTGATTTCGTTCAGGAATTCATAATCAAAATGAATGTATTGTAAGGTCAATCAATTGCACTTACAAACATGCTCGCAAAGTATTTCCCATTTTCGTAAAGAAGTCAAAGACTGTCGAAAACGAATGAATTCCTAATGAATCGAAGCCGTTTCATTCAGTTTAATAGTCTTTCTAATGTCAAAGAAAGAAAATTATTTAACATGAACCTGTTAAGTGTCAACAAACGGATACAAACTGTACCATCCATATTATCAATGATGTGTACTAGCCAAATTAAGCGGTAATCCGATAAATTTATTTTTGCAGCTAGTATTAGTGCATTCGCTGTCGACGGTCTTTGAATTCATTCGTTGTCAACAGTCTTTGAATATTTTTATTGAATTTTAAAAATGAATTAAAAGGATGACATTCATTGAAGAAGTGCTTCGCATTATTCACATATACCAGTTTTTGATACGTTCGTTCACAAAATTGCAATCAAACGGAAGTCAATCGAATAAAACAAGAAGAGAAAAGAAAAATTCGATTAAAATGAATAAACAAACTAGTCATATTCATTAAAATTAGTACTTTTTAGCAATGATCGTATTGTGTGATAAGTTTTCAGTTTTACTATTGATGTCTAATTCATATTTTTAAATTATTTTAATCTCAAATATATTAAACCCATAATAATCGATGCCGTGAGTACTTTGAGTTGGGAACTGATAGTGTGAGATGCCGACCAGAAATTCAAAAACGCAACAATATGTGGTATTAGAAGCATATTTCTATTTTATCCAAACCACCTTCTGCATTGTAGTTTCGTCATTTACTATAGTATAATAATTTTTGTATTTACTGGTACACAAAGATATGTTTTAGTTAGTCGAAAAGTATGATAAAGATGCTGAAATGCGAAATTTGGTTGATAGCATCGATTGGTTTATAGCACCGTTGTTGAATCCAGATGGTTATGAATACAGCCGTAGTAGTACTCATCCAGATATTCGATTGTGGCGAAAGAATCGTTCACCCCAAGTGTGCATACAGACTCGACAAAGTAATTTGTTCTTATTGATTGCTTTCGAAATCAGTGCATTCCAAATATCGGATTAGATCGGTGGATGTATGCTGTGCTATTTATTTGAACTGTGCAACGATTGCAACATCTTATAAATAATTTAGCGCATTTCATCCATTCTGAATCTATCATTACTTTTAGGGATTGCATTGAAGTAAAAAACGTCATCTTAAGAAGAGTTCTGCGGTGATTAATCTATGAAAAACCAAATTCTCCCACATTATTTGCTTAATACTAAGATTATTTTTAAAGTATCTTCTCAAAAGCAGCTTTACATTTTTTCTACCATCCATCTGCAGGCAAATTCTCCTTGGACAATGAACATAAGCATCTTCACTATATGTGGTAACACCGAAAAGAGTAACGCCATTATTCAGTAACATGTTTCTGAGGTGTTCGTTTTGGGGGTAGCTTCGAGAGACACGTTCTATTCAACATGTATAATAGTGCATTCAAAAGAAGAGACGATATTCTCGAATATCCTATCAGAAAGAGCAACTAATAATGATTGTGAAATCGACGTTTTGAAACACGTTTTCAAGATATCTTGCTATAATTGTGAATCATGAATTGAAATTTTATCATCTCATTGATGGGATGGATATATGATTCAAATTGATCGAAACAAGTTATTTGAAGATATTTATAATGTAATCAATATAATAATATGTCAAATATTAGTTTGAATTAACATGAATACATTTTATGAATATCACTCGCATAATAACGCTTTTGAATATGAACTTTCGTCAATCGTTTAGCAGTTTCATACAAATTTTCACATTAATGTGCAGATCGTTGACAGATGTTCCAGTATTTCATTTGAGTATTGAATATTCTTCAGTTGAATATTCTTCTTAATTGAGCACTGAATGCTGCATAGAGAAGTCTCGTAAACAAATCATGCGCCTGAACACACCAAAAAATAAACGTATATGTAAAGCAGGTGATTATGCGCCTCAACTCAATTCTGTTTTATTGTTAGTGAATACTTTCTTATTTGAAGATATGTTTTCCTTTATGGAAACTCGTTGCTGTCAAGGAGTGGATTTGAATCGCAATTTTGATTGGGATTTTGGCGTTGAAGGATCATCAACAGATCCTTGCTCTGAAATCTATCAGGTTTCGTTACTCACACTTTTTTGAAGGCTTTCGATATCTCTGAATCCCTAAAACGTTTTCAGTTTTTCCTCATGTTCAATTTCTTATAATTGATCCATGTGGAGTACAGTTAAAGTTTACTGCCAGCCATTGACACCTACCCGCAGCCTATTTGAAATTTACTGTCGACCATTAACCACTAAGTTTAACGCGATGACCAGAATAAGTACTTCATTTAACAACAATTTATCTCAACATTTCAGTTGCCATTGTTTTTTTAACTATTTTTCATCCTCTAGCAAACAGCCGTCAAAAGGCGAATATCATGCTGCATAGCAGAAAAGAACATTCGATTACATTGTACGATTACCGCTTCAACCTAATAAGAAATTGCTTGATGTGATAAAGTTCAGGGTGCATATGCATTCAGTGAACCAGAAACACGTGCCGTACGTGATTTTCTCACCTCACATAATGCACAAATGCGAGCGTTTTTAACATTCCATAGTTATTCACAAATATTGATGTATCCATTTGGACATCAGGTCAGAACATATACTAGTGATGTGCGTGATCTTGTAAGTTGCTCGTTATTCTACGATTGTTTTTATTTGTGCCGTTATTATTATTATTATTATTATTATTATTATTATTATTATTATTATTATTATTATTATGAAGGTGTTCGTATTCTTATCGCTGTCCTTGCTAGCCATAGAAATCTCATTAGCTTTTGACAATCACTTATGTTATATTTTTTAACAATTTACGCGGATTTTGATCACTTTGACATATTGCTTTATTTCAATGACGTCGTGCTTTATTTGAAGAGAAATACAGCTTTACACGCTGCTAATGCACTCAGATCCTTGTATGGCACCAAATACACAGTCGGCACAGGAGCAGACACACTTTGTGAGTAGTTTTCTTGGGTATTTTTGCTTTCATTCACCAGTAGTCTTCATGCTTTTCTGGTTCTTACATTTGTTAGAAATGCACAGCGAAATATTTTTGACGATAATCATACGAGCAATTACTTACATAATTCCGTTTCATCTAAGAGGACATTTCGATATTAGAGACACTTCGATGTGTTCATACAATATCCATATGGCACCTAATATTGAGAATGATCAAGTTTTAGTGTTTGTATGCTTCTTCGTTTGTTTCTCAAGAAAATATTTCTGTTTGAGCAAAATCATCTCCTTTATCATGAATTTTATTGTTCGCTTGTTATTCCATATGGATGGTTATGAATTTCCATTGTTCCACTGATAGAGTTTCATTCTTTGTACAGATCCAGCGTCAGGTGGCTCAGAGGATTGGGCGAAGGGTCGTATGCGAATTAAGTATTCATATTTGTTCGAGCTGCGACCGGAAGATGAGGTATGGGATGGCTTTCTGCTGGCTGAAAATCAGGTAAATTACAATGGTAATCGCTTTTCGCGTATCTGAAAGAATGCTTAGTTTCACTGTGTCGTTTAATCACTATTAATTTTGTTTTCAGCATTTATGTACATTAACTAGGATGCTTTAGTTGTGTTCCTTCAGATTATACCAACATCAAGAGAAACATTCGAAGCTGTGAAGGTGATCGCTCATCACACACTGAGCACAACGAATCGGTCGAGCAAAAGACGTGCACCTAAATTGAAACAGCAAAACAATGTAGAATGTTTATTTTAATTATAACGAAATTCCCATCAGAAGCAATGAGAATGCATTCATCACTATGGATGGATTGATAAAACAATAAATAATCGGTTATAGATATGTATTGATCATAATTCGAACTGTGCGTACTGGGCAAACAGTGGCGCTTGTGCAGAATGGCCGTTCATGAGAACTCAATGCGCTCGTTCATGTGGTCTTTGTCGTGCATTTCAAGGTTAATCGAATGTGCTGAACGAAGCTATTGTTTGTGTTCAGTGATAATAATCTCTTAAATTATTTGCAAGTTGATATAAATTTCATCGAAGAATTTTTATTTCTTTATTCGTTTGCACTTGTATAAGGACATTTTTAGTGAGATTCTCAATCACAGCCAATGAAATTGTATTTCTTCAAGAATGTAAGATGAACTGCAGAAAATTGAAGAAGATTCAGAATGAATGAAAAAATTGCGAAATGGACACTAATAGATGAATAAATTCTAGGTTGATTTGAAAGGGAAATATGATCAGAATTTGGATAAGTGGATGAATGTTAATATGATAAGGTGAACGTCTAAAATCACAAATAAGAGAAAACTGAAGACATTCGCATTGAAAAGGGGAGGGGGTAACAAGGGTAACAATGAGATATTGAATGTAGAAGTGTATTCAACGAATCGGAAAGAAGAAAAGGACAAAACAATGATGATATAATACAGGAATAAGAACAATCGTCATAATAATCAAATATCAAACATCACCAAGTGTGTTTCTATTTCGATTTGTGTTTGTTCCTTGGTTTCTGATTGTCAGCTCGTGAATATATGAGAATATGAGTGTATCGTTATTATTATCGCCATCGAATATCTTCGATTTGAAGAGAACAAATAATCTGTTCCTATTGATACTATTATCATCTTTAATATCATTTGTTAATACTTTTAATGTAAATCCTCATAATAATAGCTATGAAAAATATTCTGTTTTACGATTACAAACCAACAATGCTAAGCAATTCGAAACTGTTCGAGATCTTTTCAAATTATCAAGTCAACTACGGGTTTGTTTATTTCACATTCTTACCACTTCTCCAATTTCTTTCTACGTTTTTTCTTAATCTAACTTCATTTTAGTCGTTGATTTCCCAATTTTTCTCGCTTAAATTGCTACACTCGCATAAAAGTACAATTTAACATTAGAGTCACTCGCAATTGATTTTAAATGATTCTTCTCCGATCGTTTTTTGATAGATAGTGTTGTAACAATAATTATATTTGAAATGTGTTAACAGAGGAACTTGGGCGTGTGTCCTTGAAGCAGTCATTTTCGACCATTTTGATCGCAATTGCAATTCTGAATCTGAAGTAATAATACTGTAGACTTTTTTGATTGAATAGTGATAAACTCTTTCACTTCGAACCATTTTAATCAGATTTACATTCTACTGATTGTGCCCGGAGTAACTTTATGTTATGCTCACATCTTCGTATGAACTGCATTCGATATAAAAGCGCGTCGAATGCTACAATGTTTGCGAAAAGTGTTTTTTTTAAACAAGACACTTTTTTTTGCAAGCAACAAAAAATCAGTTATATAGTTTAGATGCAAAAGGAAAGTTCAGTTACGAAACAAATCATAACAAAGTGCACTAATAAAGTTCAGATGCAATGAACGATAGCAAGCAAAACAATTTCTGAATTGAAATTAATCAACTAAATTAACTGACAACAACTAATTTAGATAATAGCATTGAAGAATGGCAATGTTAGCAACAACGATAGTAATACACACCAATAATAATAATAATAATAATAATGTCTTAAACGAATTTAAATAATCAAAATATAATAATATGCTATAATGCACTAATAATAGCAATGTTAACAATAACAGATCAATTTTTGGAAAGCAACAAGAAATATTTCGGGTATAAGTGATATCATGGTTCCATCAAGTACTATTGACAAAGTGTTAAGCATACTTAAAAATGGAAATGTCAATGTAACAACCACAATTGACGATGTTGAAAAGTTTGTGCTTTTGTGCATTACTTTTTTCTATCAGTCTTAATAGCATTGCTATATATTCCATTTGTTTGGTTTCATTCGATGCGCAATTGCGTCTCTTTATAGGCATATGTATTTCTGGTAGCATTCCTTTGTTTTACTTAGACAGCATCCTTGATTATTCTGTTGACGAATCTTTGTATATCATTACGATTGAATTTAGACTGATAACTGATCGTGAAAAGAGACGAGATATGGATACTATTTACGGAAGGCGATACAAAGACGATGAACAAAATAATGCGTTGAATTACGACTTTTATACATACGGTTCGTATCCACAAATGGTCACATGGATGCGTGCGTTAGCTAGACAAAATCCCAAAATCGTACAATTCATATCGATTGGTAAATCGCATGAAGGAAGATCAATTGATGGACTTGAAGTAATATATTGTTATCATAATTCATCAATTACATTTGAGGTAGTATGATCATCAAGGTATCAACCCAGATGATTGAATTCACTGATTCGGAAATGATTTCGATAGAAGTTCATTGCTCAATATCAAATTATAAATGAAACGATAATTCGGACATATATGCTGATAGTGCTCATTTGTCCTTAAAACACTGATGAAGATAGATCACAAAAAAGTAAGATGAATAACGGTGAAATTGAGTGACCCATTGGCATATAAATTTAAATGAAATGAAATTCACTGAATAGATAGTTCATTCCAACGTATACGTTTACATACATGATAGACACTCATCTAATTATTGCACTTATCGCTCTACATTCGTTGATTTTCGAAAACTGAGAAGTTTCATCTTTCGTTTGTGATATTCGTAGGAAAAAAATTTGAGTGGGAATTTCACTGTATAAGACTGAAATTCGTAGATGTGGCACGCAACCTTGGATATTAATATGCCCATTTTAAACTTTATAAACTTTATGTATATATATATATATATATATATATATATATATATATATATATATATATATATATATATATATATATATATATACATATATATATATATATATATATATATATATATATATATATATATATATATATATATATATCGTTCATAGATGTATATTTATATTTGGAGATAGTGTATGTACGCAAATGTTTGTAGTGTAAAAATGAAAAGAGATGAGAGCATGAGTATTGAATGATAGATAAGCATTGGAAAAAAGCGTCTCGCCGTTAGTCAGGAAAAGAAACGATTGACGAACAAATCGCCTGCGGCGATTATTGATTGAAAAGAATGTTCATCAACTGATATCATACTATTGTTGATGACAACACTTTCATCTTGTCATGCACATACAATTATCCAAATACCATTCCGTATTATCACTGCAAAAAACATTCAATACATCGAAATTCACCAATTTCTGTTCTTCACAATTTTTGCACTCAAATACATCGATATTAATACGTTTAAAGAGGGAATATACCCTGAATAGTCGTTCAGTTTTCCACGAATATCGGTGATGAGTTTGGTATTAAAATTAAACTGAAAACCTCAACAAAAATGAACTGACTTATTTATGCTTTGAAAAATCGCCAAGAGGTTCAGATCGGTGGTGGCAGTAATAGAACGAAGCGTGTTTTTTGGATAGACGGAGGTATTCATGCACGTGAATGGGCTGCTCCACACACAGCACTTTATTTCATTCATCAATTAGTGTCAAAGTATGGTTATGATCCAACAATTACAAATTATGTGAACACGCTAACTTGGGTTATCGTACCATGTCTCAATCCTGATGGTTATGAATTCACACGTTCTTCTACAAATCCAAATGTAAGATGCGATCTTTGTTAATCTTTTCAAAAACATTATTTCCTTTTTTTCGTTCATTTCTCATTCAGAATCAAAATATTCCGTTCCAAAGCTGGTTCTCTGATTTCCATTGAACACCATCAAACGACAACCACCTAGACCATTAATCGTTTGTTTCTGAAGGTACGACTATGGCGGAAGAATCGTTCTCAGTCAACGTGTAGTCGTGATCAATGGGGTCGAAATAGGTGTTGTCGAGGAGTGGATCTCAACAGAAATTTTGACTTTCATTTCAAAGGTTTACTTTTGTTTACTATGAAAAAAAAGATCTGGATGATGTGATCGGAAAAAAATTTCACATTTGATCAATAATTTTTCAGAGGTTTTTCATTCATTTAAGTTATTACAACTTTATCATCTCAAACAATTGATCAGTTACCATCTTTATAATATGCTAATGTTCAAATCAAACTAACAAGAGATTTTCCTTTCACTTACAGAACTTCTTGTTATAAAGTTGTCTATTTTGAATTTAAGTGATTAGATACTCATGTGTTGATATTAATTAATCATTTGAGTGTTTATTTTTGAACAATGTGATATGATATAGGATTTTGTCTGGTTGTGAGCTGTGATTGAATTCATAACATTGAATAGATTCGATCGCATTTATTAATCGAAACGGTAATTCAAATTATGATCAAATCATATCATTATGAAGCAACTAGTCTTACGTGTTGAAATATAAAGCTTGATTTCACAACTGCTTGATTCATTTGTTGATTATATAGATCAAAAAGATTATTCATTGCAAACTAGTTTCATTACACTGCGATGATCGCTTGACGGGAACAGCTAGTTGAATTTCTTTTAATTTTACATATTTCATCGCTTGCCGTGGTCTTGAATTTCTATGCTGGAAACTTAATTTTAGCCTACGGCTCAAACTCACTCCAAATCTGCACTCGGATGTTATTCTCGAGAAGGGTTTCATAGTTTTGGATTTGTCTGATTTCACTCTGCGCTGACTCAGAGATTCCTGGCCACATCTAAACAATATGAAAAATACTTTCCTTTTCGATTTTATCGCATGCCACAAATATTAAATGTTGAATGTAATGAACGAGAGAAATGGCATCTTTTCCAGAAAGTGGCTCAAGTGACGATCCTTGCTCGGAAATTTACCAAGGAAAGGAAGCTTTTAGTGAACCTGAAACACGGTTAGACTTGTCTAGCATTCGTGTGGTATCGAATCAAACTTCATGAACTCAATTCACACCTACTTTGTTCATATGTGCCTTTCTGATCGCTTCGTTTGATTGCTATCAGTCTCAGTAGAAAAGAAAACGACAATTTATGATTGAGAGGCAGTTGTTCAATTTTTGCGGTCAAAATGCAACAATATTTATGTTGCAGCCATCAAGAATTGTTTATATTGCATGGATTAGGCAGTGATTAAATGTGTTTTTTTTGTACAGTGCTGTAAGAGATGCAATTTTATCGAATCGTTATCGAGATCGTATTGATGGCTTCATAACACTGCATACC
The DNA here is from genome assembly GCA_035041965.1 of Anisakis pegreffii. Classification (NCBI taxonomy): domain Eukaryota; kingdom Metazoa; phylum Nematoda; class Chromadorea; order Rhabditida; family Anisakidae; genus Anisakis; species Anisakis pegreffii. The sequence continues at coordinate 5,057 of JAPYMA010000095.1, read as the reverse complement.
TATTCACAAATATGGATTCATCCATACGGTCATCGCAGAGACACATATCCTGGCGATGTTCAAGATCTCGTTTGTTTCGATTTTGTTCTTAGATTATCTCATAATTGATAATACGTTCGTATTGTATCCATTTACCAACAATTTACCCATCCACAGGTAATACGAAATAATCAGTCATTTACAGTATGCTGTTGGTAAAAAAGCAACAAACGCACTCGGTAAGCTATATGGAACGAAGTACGTTGTTGGCAGTGGTGCTGATACACTTTGTTAGATATATATTATATTTTTTAAAGTTCCAAATAAACGGATATCTGTCTCAATTTATGAGTTGCGGTATTGTAACATAAGCCACATACAGAGATGGGCAATAACGCGCTTTGTAGCGAAATAAGCTTTTCGCTGTCTAGTGATAAATAGCGATAGCAGACTATTGCCTATTTCTAGCCACATATATGAGCGCTATCATTATTCGCTTGATGGAAAAAGTCCAAAGAATTTGTTGAGACATCAAAACAAATAAGCAGAAAACGATTTCATTGAAGACGTGAGATTTCAGGGTCAACTCGTAGCTAAAATAAACACTTTGCAAGCTGCTACTAATACAATATTCAACTATTTCAATAATTTCAGATCCTGCATCTGGTGGATCTGAGGACTGGGCCAAGCAGACAGCAAACATCAAATACGTGTATTTACTCGAACTAAGACCTGACGAAAGAAGTTCACTTTTTTTGAAATACTTGAAAATGTTCTGATCAATTCTCCTCTCATAATATTTTGTACTAAAGAAAGCTCAACAATTTTTTCACGGAATCTCTAGAGAATTTTTCTGAAATTTGGTGACGAATCAAGGGATTTGATGATTTGTGTGCTTCAGATTGGGATGGTTTCATCTTAGATGAGCATCAGTTGATTCCAACCGCATCAGAAACTTGGGCTGGTGTTCGCGTCGTTGCAGATGCCGTCATTGAACGTATCAACAAACGTACATCGCGATTAGCTGCCGGTAGAAAGCGTTTTCAGTGATGATCAAATCACTATATGGTCACACACACACTCGTTTCATTATACTCACAGATTTCGCTTTCATTTTTGCTGAAACGATGGTGTATTCATAAGGTGTTATGCTAGTGAAAGTGTCTTGAGAACCTAGAAGTCTTGCAATAATAGAAGAATAATAACTGAGAACTGAACTACTTTTCAGGCAATAAACAATATCGATTTGGTGATGGTACCACAGGTTCATGTTATGATTTACGACATGCATGTAAACGTTGGATACAACAAAATGAAACACTTTGTCATACAGTACCTATTTTTATGCGTGAACAATGTGCGTATTCTTGTGGTCATTGCTGATTTTTCCTTTAGCTGAATGCCAACGATTCATTTCAATGAAATTGTAATCGCTACATTTTTCATCTCCCAATTCGGTTCATCACTACTAAATCGATATTGTAGATAGTCCTCAAACTTTTTGGTAAATAATAGTGAGTTTCTCATAGCAAATTCCTTCCACTGATACGTTTTCCTCAGCAGTATTTTCTACAGCAAAATTTCACTTGCATCTCGTTCCATACGGATAATTCAAATACACTTCTTATGAGTAAATTTTGCTGTCTTCTTTTTAAATTTAACAAACGAAACTATCCACAATTTCCTTACCTTCCACATGAATTATATTTTGATCTGCTTTTATGTACATATGTATTAGTGTTGTATAGGGATGAAGAATGTCGGAAACGAGGAAGGTCGAGGAAAGGCGGGAATGAAATTCGCAGATGGGGACCCTGAAAATGCGGCCGCTCTGAAAAAACTCAAGGACGGTGACGGCGAAACGGGAATGGTCCCTGTTCCCGACTTTTTAAAGAGCGACCGCATTTTCGGGGTCCCCGACTGCATATTTCAAAGTACAAATTTTGTTCGCCGACTCTCCTCATGTCCGCCTCTTTTCATTTCTCGCACCACACTAATATGTATATGGTTACACTGAAGTTGATTCTGTAATCATTCCTTTACGGTGTTTCAATTAATTCTTTCTTGAAGGAATATTTTATGGATACTTTATAATGTTATTATGTGATGATGATGGTGATACGTTCAAAAAGTGTAAATTACAAATGGAATACTCATTTGATTTCGTGCTCATGAACAGCTATTAATTAGAACTTTTTTTCTAAGGTTTACAGATAGATAGTTGTATTCTAAATTTGCTACTGAACTCAGTTATGCGGTCGTCTTTTATTACAGATGGAAATTTGTGATCTGTATTCAACGTTGCTGTTTATTCAAAATTTTCTCTCACTCCATAGAAATTATATTTTTCGTGAAGGATGTTCTCTCGATGACAAAGAAAAATGTTACTGTATCAATTAACTTCTAGGGTATCAATTTGACTAAACCGCTTCTGAATAGACAAGGAAACATGAATTCTAAACTGACGAATGAATAGGGTTATTTCCTGCGTTCAACGATCGATCAATACCACGCTTATGAATGGTGAGATTAAATTTTCGTAAAGACCAATCAGCATTAAGGATCACCTCGACATTGACGATGGCAATCTTAATTACAGAAATCATGCGATATACTCCCTTTGATTACCTTTCATCTCAGTGCTACAGCCTTCTCATGACCACTATTAGCATCGTGATTAGATCCCTGAATATCAGCGATATTTTGAAATTTTTGGCATGGATTTTATCGACGAACTTAATATATATATATATATATATATATATATATATATATATGCATTCTGAAAAGTATGACAAACTGCGTTAGAATCACTTTTAATTTGGTGCATTTGGCATAGAAAATGCATCTCTGGAACGGGTAAACGTACACAAATAGCTGAACCTGATTATTGGTTGACGTATGAGGAGATCATGGTACAACGGAATAAGTGTCGACCAAAACGAGAGTATTTCAGCGTTTTGGAGAGAATAAGGAACTTTCATAATCATTTTTCTTCTATTTCATACAGGAGGAATAGTCAGCAGAATAAGTAATGCACATTGTATCACTATAGATCAATGTTATACATTAATACAGCAATATAGGCGTTAAAATCTTCAAGGTACCAGTACCCTCAGCTTTGCCCGGTAACATATGAATTTCTTTGCACCATTCGATTGCTCAGAATCTCTACTTTCAGAGAAACATATATTAGCGATGTTGCTTTCTTGAGGAGATATGGCTATTTTCTTAATGAAATGCGGTTTGCCATCTTCGAGCCTACCGTCTCCTCAAGTTTGCCCAATAACATCTAAATGTTTGTACACCAGTCGATTCAGCGGAATCTGTAAATTCAGAAAAACATATATCTTCTAGAGCGATTTTGCTTTCTTGAGAAGATATAGCTATTTTTCTAATTGTTAATATTTCATGAGATAACAAAATCACCCGACAACACGTATTTGATTACCTAAAAGTACAAGCCGAAATGGAGAACATTATCAATATTTTGTGACACACGTACCGTTTCTGCATGTTGTAGAATTAACAAAATTGTTTTCCGATAAAACTGTCAAATTTCCCTCCTCTTTTTCTTTTTTTCCAATTTCCAAAATAGTGCCGATAGTACAGCAATATTTCAGGATCTACCATAAGCGTTTAAAAACTCTAAGCTAGATATGAAATAAAATCCAGAAGTAAAGGCCCAAAAGTTTCAGAACACGAACTCTTTAAGAGATTGGCTGTGTTTTAAAGCCATCTGAAAGCTAAAGGCGTTACCATCTTCAAACCTACCGTAATCTCAGGTTTGCCCGGAAACATGTGAATTTCTTTCCATCGCTCGATCCAGCAGTACCTCTAGTTTCAGAATATTATAAATTTTACTGAGCAATTAAACTTAGTTGAATAGATGTAGATATTTTCTTATTAGTATCTTAAGGCGATGCGGGTGCCACTTTCAAAGTCATCGAACTCTCAAGTTTACCCGCTAACATGAGAATTTCTTTGCATCGCTTGATCCTGCCGAATCTCTAGATTCAGAAAAAAATATATTTTGCTGAACGATTTTGCTTTCTTGAGAAGATACAGCTATTTTGTTTAAGGTATCTCAACTAGCGGAAATGCGCTCATTCGTATACATTGTATCACTATAGATTAATACATAGATTACTATGGCACTAAAGGGTTTGCCGTATTCAAGGTATTCAAGGTAACGGTACTCTCCAATTTTCCCAGTAACACGTTATTTTATGCACATTGTCAGATTCCCCAGATTCTCTGCTTTTAGAAAAGTATATAATTTTGTAACGCAACTCTGCTCATTTTTTTGAGGGATAGCCGATTTTCTGATGTTATCTCAGTTGCTCGGCTTGGCTCATTTCAACACACTGTATCTATATTGATCACTCATTAGCATGGATGTTTGAGGGTCATCATTTTCTAATAGTCAGTCTTCTCAGGTTTATGTGCTCAAATCAAGTACTGAAATTCGATCTTTGATCGAAGGTGAAGCTGAACGGGATGTGACGATGGAAGAAATGAACAATATGAAATATTTATTTCATTGCATTTGTGAGATTGGTAGAATATCACCGAATGTGGTCTACTTTGAAAGGAAAATCACAGAAGAGATTGATATTTTTATGTCAGTTTTGTTTGATGTGTTTGTTTAATTAGACAGTGATCATGACGGATTGCATATTGTTGAAGCAGTTTCAACACAGACCTAATCAAGCATCGAAATAGTGCATTGGAACATATTTGTCCCCATTCGGTGTTCTCATTCTTTTTATTCACATATTCTGCGGTATTCCATTTGGATGTTGTCGATCGTTTCGATGCATGCATGCAAAGATACTTTATATTATTCATTCAGCAGTTTTGTTACAGTTGTTCTCAAGTATCTTATTGCCAAAAAGCGATTTGCTCATCACAGCGATTCGGCTGCATAGAAATTAAAGATATTGAACATCTCAATTGTATCAGTCGCCTTTTACGTGCATCTCTTCTTGATTCACGCTGATTATGATATCAATGAAGAGCTTGTTACAGAAACAATCAGAAATCGTTCCTGATAAATTCTTATGCTCTAGTTTCCA